>QANX01003045.1:0-56656 GCA_003254975.1 Ochetophila trinervis | reverse complement strand
ATATATATATATATAATTTTAATATAATAAGGACGCTGTGAGAAATAGAATGCTTTGAGAATTTTATAGTAAAGATATTTTTTACATATACAGTTCTTCTATGGTTAAAACATCCTGACTGTTTTATAGTCAGCCATTGGATTGCTTCAAGAGTTTAAATTTAATAAAATCTTAGTAGTTTATATAAGTTTGGTGAAGTACTAAAATTTTAAGAATGCAAAATGAACACTATACGATTTTATTTGAATCACAAACATATTTTTAAATCTTAACATTTGAAGCAATCCAAAAACTAATAAGTAATATCTTTATCGTTTTATGGTTAGGGCATCCGCACCATCGAATTTTCTTATATATACATATACATATATCAGCAATAATCAAATTGATAACAAGAAGAGAAACCAAATATATTTCAGAAAATAGATTGTTACTTCCAAGTTTCAGCATCAGAAAATAGAGTTATTTTACAAAGGATAATAATACGCTAGAATATAAACAAACATACTGAGATGAGCCTAAGCAGAAGTTCACATGCTCCAAATGATCATCGATTTAGCAGAAAATTTTCAATTCAACTGCAGGCCATAACCAAACTGTTCATTCAGAGAAGACAGCTCTAGACGCCTTCTTATACTCGCTTTATCCCTCTTGATTTCGACTAGCTTATCATGAACACACCACGCAAAGCTGAGAAAATGGTCGCGCTTCATGCCCTCGTTGTAACAACCCCAGTAGCTAGGATGATATGTAACATAGTACCAAGCAGAAGCTTTTGCATGCAAGTCATCAGATTCAGAATCTCCGCCACTTTTCTTCTCATTAAACCAGTTCCTAGCTTCCTTCCTCAAAGCCCTCACAGCCATGGTAATTGCTTCTGCATCTCGTCTCTTTGTAAAAGATTTCGACATTCTCATGATACTCCCGCTGAGTATTTCAGCTTCGGTTCTGATCCCATAATAGTCCAACAGATTTCCCAACTTGTAGTCGTAACTGCTTTTGTAATAGAAAGCATCGTCGATGTAATCCTCGAAGCCATCAACTTCCATGTCAGGGTCATAAGACATCCTTGCAACTTCCTTAGTGAAGGACCGAATAGAGCTGGTATGAGGTGCAATGTCCTTTACCTCGCGGAAAAGCTTTCCAATCACATTGTGTGATTCGTAGGTAGGTTTATCGGGCTTTTCCATGAAATCAGGATACTCTTTGACATGTAGATGGGATGGTATTTCAGCTGGTATGCCGGTTTTTGGAAAATCAACGGCTATCGAAAATAGTCTTGCAAGCTCTACACAAGAACTGCTCATGGCTTTGGAGGGCTCCTTATCTGCAAACACAGTGTGAGCATTGGCAATGATCCCCAAGCTATCGTTGACTATATAGTTGGTAAAATATTCTTGGACTTCCTGCATAGAAGAACATAGTACGAAGAAGAAGAAAAAGAAAAATGGAAAAAAACAAAAATAATTCACATAGGATCATCCAAGGGATATTAATTCACATAAGATCATCCAAGAGAGAAGTACCTCAATTGTGACATCATAATCTAAGGACTTAGGTGGTGCTGAGGTATAATCCATAGGTTTGATTTGCTTGGGAGGAATTAATTCAGGATCCCAGCAAACAAAGTAGATATCTCCATCAAGATCACTTCCAGAACATTCATTTGGGTGAGGTCTAACACATTACAAATACAATTTAGTATAAGTTACCAGGTTCAGAAGTAAAATGCACAGAAACCAAGTAAAAGCACAGGCAAATAGGACTCTAATATGCTTAAGCATTAAAGATTTTAAGAAAATTCAAGTTATAAATTTCTACATTAGAAACTAAACCATCCCACATTAAGCAAATAAATATTTTTCCTTGACCAAGTAAATTATAAATACTGTTTTGTTATAAAAATGTATGCAGTGGAAATAAATTAGAAAAGACTGAATTACATGGTTGCGAAAGCCTAGGATTGGGATATGTGGCCTTAAAATAACAAAATAAAGAGGAGGCTCTTGCCATTAAACTTGTGATTGTGGGGTATGTGTGGCAGTTTCTCAACTTGTTGCAATGGAGGTGTGCTTGGGCTATGACAGTTCAACATTAATAATATTGGTAACAGTTTCTTGCAATTTAGGAATATTGATGAATAACAAGAAGAGGTTGCTGAGAGAAAGGGAGGAAAGGAGAGAGAAAATAAAGGTGGAAATAGAAGAATAAAGGAAGGAGAATAACATAAGAGGAGAAAAAATTCTGATGTTTTCTGTTGTATAATTATCAATCCCAAAATTGAAACCCAATTTCTATAGGACCTACTTACATATTCATTTAATGATAAACAAAAAATAACTTTGTAAACACAAATAGTGTCAGAATAAATAAATTAAGTAAAAAAATCCTAAACTAACTTTGTTTTTTGACATACAGAAACACTAAATTAATAAATAAAAATAAGGGAATTCTAACAATTTTAAAACAACAAAGTTACTTAAATTATTTCCGAAAAGAAATATTAAACTGAAGATATGTAACAATATTTTCAATATAGCTAAAGTACCAGAGATGTATCTAACCTTGGTCCTTTTTGAGGAAATACTACACAGTCTACCATATGGTGCAAAGCTGGCACATTCACAGCCCTCAAAACACGCACATCCCCCGGGTGTAAGCATGGGTTTTTTGCAACAACTACCCTTCCGGTAGCAATAAAACGTCGCTGTGTCCCATTGGCACCGAGTGTGGAGGTTCTTGAGCCGGAAAATTGCACAAACACCTGCCCATATTCCAAGGTTCTAGTTTCATCTAAACATCCCATCATTGCTCTTCCATTCGGAATGAATATCCTTGTTCTAATACGTAATTCCAGCAACTTCGATGCTCGAAATGTTTGCAGCATCATCGAAAGGTATGGCTCAGCGTCGGGCTTATAACCGCACATGAGCAACTCCTTAAGGATTTTAGTATTCTCTCCAGGAGACATCATGTCAAGAGCCTCCTGTGCTTGTAATGGATCAGTCAAAATGGCATCGAGCTGCTGCACGGCTTCCCTTTGTTTTTTCAGGAAAACTTTATCCTCAACTCCAAGGGTAGACAAGAGACTAATCAACTGGCGATTCAGATAACAAGGCTGAAACTTACTCCAACCTAAAACGTCTAGCTTTTTGTCATTTGATTCAAACTTGCACATACTCTCCCTCAGCGATAATTTGAATGATGAGGTTGGATCAACAGCCACAACGCCTTTATACCCTCCGTATCGAATCTGAAAAGCAGATGGTGTGACCCCTTTACAGCCACCACATTTTAAGGCCACTTTCCTAGCAAATGCAGAAGATATTTTTCCAATCCCATCAGAGAAATCATACTTCTCCCCACCATACATAACCTTTATATCAGGGATTTTTTCAATTTCATGCCCATAAACGCTGAGTGTTTCTGTCGAAGAACCAAAGGATTGACCCAGTCTGGCTGCATACTTTGCCACATTTCTTATCTGGCGAAAATCTCCCATATCTTTTCTTATGCCAGCGGCAGTAATTCCATCACTTGGAGCAAACATCCATGTAGAATTATCCCGTAACTGACTCGATGAAAATGCAAGAAATTCGAACTTCTTATTTCCAATTACTATGCCATTTCTAAGAACAGAAAGAACCCTTTTATAGAGCCCAGTTTTTCTATCCTCATTCGCAGCAGAATTGCGTGGAGATAAATCTGTTGAGTACATTTTGTCCAGCTCCTCGTCAACAAATGAAACACGAAGAAAGTTATCAATATCATTGGGATAACGGCGTAACACACGATTTGAAACATTAATCTCTGGGCCAAAGAAATAGACTTTACATGGGGTTATTTGGACCCTGCGCACATACACCAACCCACCATCCAAGGATATCACCGGTGATTTTGGAGGTCTCTTTGATGTGAAGTACTTTCTATACTGCTCACTAAGCCACGTTGAAGGTTCATAGCAGCATTCTTTTAAATTATATAGTTTATCCAGGGAATGTTCTATACATGCAGCATTTATTCTCCGCGGATCAACCAACCGATAAAAATCAACATCCAATGACGGCCCTGTAAGACACCCTTGCTGGAGCAGTGTGTTAATTTTAAATATGATATCATATGGCAAATGCACACCAGAAGCAGGACCAACAATGGGGACTAAATCCAAGTTGCAAGAAAAAGAGGAACCAGTCTCCAAGATAAATCTCCCTTCACTCTCTTTATAGTAAGCAAAGTTTTCCTGAAAATTTGGAAGCTGAGGACCACTAGGAAGCTCCAAACATAGAGCAGATGACTGACCAATACAGCATGATGGACTGAAATCAGTTGCCCGGACCCACTGATCATCAGGAGTATCCTTACAGAAGTTAAGGTTAGGGTCTTCATACACATTTCCTGAAGAGCGTACATCCTTTTCATAAATCCGGGGAGCACCAAGCAACTACAATATATAATATAAACATGTTAAGAGTCTTTTTAGATTTCAGGTATGAGCAAGCAAAAATAATTATAAGCATTGTGAACAGAAATGGCAGTTGGAAAAGCAAACTGAAGAGATTAAAATCAAGGATGTCAAATGTTTTGTTGTCAGAATTAAGATTGAACAACAGCATCCCATAAAATCTTTAATAGGATAATTATGAAACATCATTCCGTGTGATAAGTCAATTTCTTTATAAATTCATTAATAATAGATGCATTAGAAACCTTTTTCTCAAACAAATATAGATAATAGAGATGGGCAGAAGGAAGAGATCATAATTCATAAAAGAGGAGCGATTAGTAAATGATGCAAAGGAACACATCTAACCAATCATTTCTCTCAAATGATGCAAAGGAAGATTCAAGCTTTCTAATTTAAAAAATCTAATAGATGCAAGATGACCATGACAGATAAAACATCACAAACCAATAATTCAAATACACATCAAAATGTCTACCAAAAAACGAAATGCATCCAAAACATTTTCACTTCACCAGTGATTATATTCGATCTCTATATACCCTATTCACGGAGAAAATCCAGCCTGGTACAACTCAACCAAGGCACGCTAAAATAACATAGTAATAAATTCTCCTTTGCCATTTATTAGAGATGGGAATCCATTTTCTGTTTGTATTAAAAGTGTATATTCACATAATATTTGCACAAAGATTCCATTCACCAAATTTTGGAATTCAATAAACTTTTGAAAAGTGTAAAAATTCTTCAAGTAGTCATGAAATTGAGAAAATTGGATTTTCTCACAAACAGAAATATAGCATTAAGTCATTAGGGAAAGAATGCAATGACAACGCCCACAAGAGCCTATGCTAATTCTTAGTTTTCCTAAAATAATAAAACAATAATTTAACATGGAATGACAAGCAAATTCAACATAGAATGAAACAAATTATTCAATCCCTGCAGCAGATATAAAAAGGTTTAGGTGAATATAATTTCCATAAATAATAAAAAATTAATCTAAGCACCTGAATCAAAAGATATTTGACAGTTTGACGACGTGGACGATGTAGCTCAATCTGCCAGATGTTCTCATAGGAAAGCTGAAGTTTATATTCTTTGTACCGGTATATAAAATGAAAATGTATTTTCCGAAGTCCAAGCCCAAAATCTACCGAAACATTCTCCCGTTTCCATAGACAAGAAAACTTTTCCTTTGAGATCAAACAGCCAAAATGCAGTGTTAGGTTTGTCAAGCTATGCGAAAAGGTTCTAGGCTTGGCTACAATATCAGTTTCCAATGACCGGGCAGTGAGATAGGAACGTCCATACCATAGGCGTTTACTAGCCAAGGAAATAATTAATTCAGCATATATGGTGGAAGTGAATTGAACAATAGCATAGTATCTTGGAACCCCACTCTTGAATTTGCGAAGCTTAATAGCAAAAACAGTTCCTTCTCCTGTAAGGTTCTGCAGAAATTCCTTAACAGCTTCTGCAGACACAGTTGAAGGGAACCCAGACAATTGTATTGTCCTACCCATCCAAACAAAGAATTTCACAGCGACTTTGCTACTATATGCTGCTGACACTCATTAAAGATACAAAAGATTCAGCTTCCAATCATACAATAGCTTTTACTGATTTAAAAAATCTACATTCTTGTAAAAAACAAGCCAGAGCTCTTAAGCAGAAATACAATTGTGAGGGAAAAAAATGACACGTGACACATTTCACCCACCTAATGTTTCAACGTGTTTCTATTTTCTCCATCTTTTGTTAAAATAACTTGCACATGCAATATTAAATATGGGAAAGCAGCAAAACTCAATAAGCAATCAAGGGGACTAGGAGTAGGAGGTCTGCTGTTGCTAGTAAAATCTTAAACTTACAAGTGCATAATACATTCCAGCAAAATACATTCCAGCAAAATATTACAACCTCATAAGTGCATAATACATTCCAGCAAAATATTACAATCTGAAAATGCTTAAAATTATGCTTAATAGTTAAAAATTATGCTAAATGAATATACATCCAAAGAGTTCAACAAATTCTGCAAAGATAAAAGAATGGAGCATCAACTTACAGTCGGATAAGTTACAGAAAAAAATAAAGTATCCGAAAGGAAAAACAAAACAATCATGGAAATGGCTTGAACTATGCTAATGGAAAAGGGCTTCCAGAAAAAATTATGGGCAGAGGCGATATACACAGCAGTATATCTTCTCAACAGGTGTCCAACTAAAGCAGTACAAAACAAGACACCGATTAAAGCCTAGAGTTGAAGAAAACCATCAGCAAAACATTTAAAGGTTTTCAGATGCATTTTCTATGCTCATATTCCAAAAGAAAAGAGAAGCAAATTGGACGAAAAGACGGAAAAAGGAATATTTTTCGGCTATAGTGCTCAATCTAAAGGCTACCAAATCTATAGCTTAAAAACTAACAAGATATTTATTAGTTGAGACGTTAGTTTGAAGAAGATGCATCATACAACTGGGAAACTAAGGAGGTCAAAGGAAAGACAATTAATATACCTGCAATACAACAAAGAGAATAGGAGACAGACCCAGATCAAGGATACCCAACTCAAGAACAACAGCTACTGGAGCAAGTCGAAACATCGTCAGAATCAACATCAAGAAGAACGAAATCTTTAATCAAGATCTTTGGATCTTGTAATTTGGCTATCGTAGAACCCAAAAGTTTCAAAGAAGCTTCAAAGCAAGAAGATAGGTTAAAGTATGGAGGAAGAAATAAGAATGATTGAAAAAAACAAAACATAGGAGTTGGTAGACCTTCCTTCAGACAAAGATGTCATTGGAGTTAAGTGGGTATACAAAACAAATCTTAACTCTAATGAATCAATACAGAAACACAAGGCACGACTAGAAGCAAAAAGATTCTCGTAGCAGTTTGGAGTTGACTACAACGAAACATTTGCTCTAGTTGCGTGACTCAACGCTATAAGGGTCCTCCAGACATTATCTGCTCAAAACAAGTGGAAAATATATCAACTAGATGTGAACTCTGCATTTTTTAATGGCTATCTTGAAGAAAAAATTTACATAGAGCAGCCACACGGGTTTGTGGTGCAAGGACAAGAAAATAAAGTACCAAGGTTAAAAAAAGGTCTTATAAGGATTAAAACAAGCCCCGCAAGCCTGGTACAACCGAATCAATAGTTATTTCATAAAATAAAGATTCAAAAGAAGCTACAATGAACCAACACTGTATATCAAGACCCAAAGTACGAACAATAGTCTCATTGTTTCTTTATATGTTGATGATCTTATATATATAGGAAGCAATGACAGATTGATAGACGGGTTTAAAAAGGATATGATGAAGACATTTGAGATGACAGACTTGAGATTGATGCACTACTTTTTGGGAATTGAGACAAATCAAAGTGATGAATAAATATTCATTTTCAAGAAGTACACTGAAGATATCATTAAAAAAGTTCAAAATGGGTGGTTGCAAACTTCTTGATAGCACTAAAGCATTGAAGAAAGAAGATGGTTCTCCACCAAAATATAACTCTATTTTTCCAAGTCTTATTGGAAGTCTTCTATACCTAACAAATACTAGACCGGACATCATGTACGCAACTAACTTGCTATCAAGATTCATGCAGAATCCAACTCAAGTGCATTATGGAGCTCCAAAAAGAATACTCAGGTTCTAGAAGGAACTAAAGATTATGGCATTTGGTACAAGCCCACTACTAGTTCAAAATTGTTCGGGTACACAGACAGTGACTAGGCAGGCTCACAAGATGATATGAGAAGCACATTTGGTTATGCTTTTACACTTGGCTCAAGCATTTTCTCTTGGGCATCAAAGAAGCAATCAACGGTTGCACAATCATCTGCAGGGGCAAAATATATTGCAGCAGAATTTGCTGCAAGTCGAGTGTTATGGCTTAAGTATATATTTGAAGATTTTGGAGAACCACAACATAAAACAACTGAAATATACTACTATAGCAAGTCAGCAATAGCAATGGTGAAGAATCCAGTGTTTCATAACAGGACCAAACACACAAAGATAAAATATCAATTCATCTGAGAAGCTGAAACAAACAAAGAAATTTTGACCAAGTATTGCAAAACTGAAGAACGATTGATGGACATTTTCACTAAGGTACTACCAAGAGACAAGTTTGAGTTGCTACGAAGCAAGATTGGAGTAACAAAAATGCACAGTAAGAAGGAGTGTTGAAATAGGTGATATGCATTTATTCCAAAAGGTTATAGAAATTGTTTAAGCAATTAGATTTATAGAATTATTTAGAATTGCATATAGATTTTGGCATCTAGAAAATAACATTGAAAATGATGAAAAAATATATTAATTATGTGATATGTAATCTAGCACCATGCTAAAAAAACTAGAAAATTCAAACCAAATTTAGATGTTTGTAAATAGAAAGCTTAGCTTTCATATGTATATAACAATTGCAAAAGCAATCAGCCAAATCTGCTATTCAATTTATCTACACGTGTCTCATATTTCATTTTTCAATTAAATCCATTATCAATTGATCATCTTATTTATCAATTAAACTAAAAATATCTATCTATTTGATCATCAAAAACTAACAGTGATACTTTAAGATTAAATTGTTAAACTAAATTTGTACAATCATACAAGGCTTCACCATGATCAGCAACTCATAGGACATGTTTTTGGTGCCTTCAATTGCAGAAATTGCAATCATTTATTCATTGAGGCAAAAAATTACAATAGAAGGTCAAAATTTTGGATGGACAGAAGTTTTAAGAAGAACTAATCGTTTCAAATATAAGCACAAGAAGAGTTCAAATGCAACAACTAAAGATATTTAAAATATTTGGTAGTCTATAACTTTTTTTTAGTCGCATGTTTAGTTTAGCAGATGACTATGTTTTTCATCTGTTCCATGAGTTCAATAAATTTTTCAGAAAAAAAAAAAAAAAAGCAGAAATATTTTAGATCTTCAATGATCATATTGATTCCTGATCTAGTGAAGAGAGGGGAAAAATAAAAATAAAAAAATTCAACTGACGGGAAATACAGATAGCAAAAAATGGTTATTCTTTGTTTAAGCCAGAAATGCCAGTTTTCCATGTAAGTAAGAATTGGGTGGGTTCACACCAAATATGAAAATCGTAATTCAATACAGTAGAAATTTAAAATTTATGATTTTGAAAGCCGCTATCTAAAATAACAGCAGAAAATCTCACACGGGTTTAGACTTGCAGGTAGGTAGTGAAAGCAGAAAGCCAAGCAAAAGTAATTAGAGAATGAAATAATATGTTAAAACGTTTACCAAAAACAACTTTCTATCACGCAATCAAAAACCCATCGAAGTCTAAAAACCACACTCTTTTATAAGAACAAACATAACAAAACCGTTCAAAAGATATAAACAGAAACACATTAGAAAAAGTACATCCAAATTTCTAGGCACCCATAAAAAAAACTAGAAAATTCTGCCCAACAAATTGGAACCGAAAGCGTCCAAAAATAAGAAAAAAAGAAAAACAAAAGCTTGTAATTGAAAAAAAAGAAGAAGAAAGAAACCAATTTAAGCAAATTCATAGTACAACCTTGCAACGGATCCAAAAACAGACCAAGACTCATAGAAGATCAAAAACCCACAAAATAAACAAAACCATCAAGGCAAAAGGAAAGCCAAAGTGTTCTAAAACCGCATGTAGAAGAAGTTATTGATCAGAAATAAACCACAATGAGAGAGAAGCACACGGAAGCAGAGAGTCCCTTTGTCGTCAACCTTTAGTCAATCTTCACTATAAACGCCATTCTTCACAGTAACTTCACTCCCTCTCTCACTCACTTTGCTCGAAAGAAAACTAATATAGAAGGAAGAAAAAGACTACGGGAAAGTCTAAGATTCCCTCCTTCGAGGGTCCATTTTCCTTTAGAAAAAACATACATTCATGCTGACGTGGTAATATGACGTCATCATTAGCTATAAGCGTCCAATGTTCTTCTTCCCACTTCTCGTTCCTCTAAAACGCTCAAACCCACTTGAGACTGACACGTTTCGACCAATTAATGGTTGGCTTTGACCTTGAATTTTGACTTTCTACTCGAAAATACTCTGTTTTTGCTTACACGTATGGAGTTTGCGGCTGAGTTCGAGCGTAGGAAATCATAACTTTCCCGTATACACTTGGAAAAATTAAACTTTATTTTAGACTTTTCGATTTTACTTTAATTATATTTCACCCTACAATTTTGAAAAATCATTACTATCTTTGTATCTGTTAATTTTTACTTAGTGGTTAAACCAAAATATATATTTTCACCATATTATTCAATCATAAAATATTAATTTTCTTTCAGCCTTGAATTTTTGCAAATTAACTAGTTAAAATTAATATAAAAATCTGTTTTGATAAATATAAAAAACAGATAGAATGTTAGTGATGAAATTTCAAAACTATTGTAAAGTAATGTGAGGAGATCTACATAGACTACGCCCTACTCATAATTACTCTTTGGTGTTTGAACTTTTTTTTTTGGCACTTTTGTTTCTAAATTGCAATTTTTTATGCACTCTGTTCTTTAAAATTACTTTTAATTTGATTTTTAACAATTTTACAGCATGTTATAGATTTACCAAGTAAAAAAAAAACAAAACAAAACAAAAAAACAATCAAATTATACCAAACAACTTTTATGAGGCCTTTGCATGTTGTGTCAAGTGCCTTTAAATAGTTTAAAGATCATAATGCACCAAAAACTTACACTTAGGAATCCAAATGCTAAAAAAACTAAAATTAACTATCAAAGTGCAATTATAAGTATAATTTAAAGACTAACAGAGATAACAATGCTAAAAAAATATTTTCTGCTTTCTATATTGCCTATAATCATACTATTATTAACAATGATTAAAACTTAATATTAATAGAGACATGCTATTCCTAGTATAATAGTATTGTATATTTTTTTGGATGGTTTTGGTTCGAAAAGATTGTTGATTTTTATGCATTTATTTGAATTTGTTAACATCAAAATTGTTATAAAATAAAAAAAAATAATAAAGAACTAATATTATAAACATATGAATAAAAAAAAATTGATATTTTATATCTGAATACTTCTACAATGGTGGAAGGGTCTTGTTTATAGGCTCTTCTGTAATATAGATAAATACATCCATTATATAAATAAATATATAAGATAATGAAAGATAATCTACAATCTGTATTTATCTTATATAAATGGATAATAAGCATCCATAAATGATATTATCATGATATCATAACAAAAATTATGATTGTTGATTTTTATGCATTTATTTAAATTTGTTAGTATCAAAATTATTTTTAATTTATTTTATGAAATAAAAGGAAATATTGAAATAATAAATAGAATATTACTTTTTAAAAAAGATACTAAATAGAATATTGCTGCGGGTACTAACTTTTTTATTGATAATTTTAGATACCATTATATACCGGCTCATATAATAGAATATGAAGGGTTGGTAAAATGATAAATATAGTATAAATAAATAAATGAACTTTAAACAAATTAATTAAACAATATCAAATGAACTGGTAAAGAAAATACAAAAAAAAAAAATCAAGTGATTTTTATTAATTATTTACCAATAATAAATGATATTATATAATTTTATTAGTCCCTGCATATTGAATTTTATTTAAATTTTTAAAAAATTTCTTATTCATATTTAGTTAACATCATATTCCAATCAAAAAAATAGATTTTCAGTAAATAATGATATTCTATGTAAATAACTTTTATATATGGTCGGACAAAAATAAATCTAGATGTTGGAGAATAAAAAACATGTGAAAAGAATCAAACTCTGTATATGAATTTTCTACCACAATCAACCTAGTAATAGTTAATTTCAATTGCAACCTCTAAAATTTAGCTTAAATCAAATTTAGTTATTTAAATTTCTGCTAATGCACCTACAGCTCCTTGAAGCGTATGCAATTAACATTATACTATTGTTTAATTGTTATTGAAAGAAAAAATATATTTCAAATCAAAAATATAATAGTAATTACAAATGTTAACTGGGATTACATATGTATTGTAAAAAACTTAAACCGCTAAATTTGATTTAATTAAAATCTCAAAGGATATAGTTGAAATTAACGTGGTAAATCAGAATGCTTCCTCTACCTAAGAGAATTGTAAATTAACTAATAAAATGAAGCCATGCCAGCATGTTAGTGATTACAACAAGCATACTATTAGTCAGCAAATTTTTTTTAATCAGATAATCTATTCTGATGTGGATAAAGTTTATTGGTAAATTTTAAATTTGGTGTGTGATAAGGATCATATCAAACCAAATAAAAGACTCTTGTTGAAAATAAGGAAAGATAAAGGTGTGAAAAAAAAAACAATTAACCGACCAAACTTACTTTAAAAATTCAATTCAACTTACTTGGAGATGTTATTTCATAGTTATTGGATTTGATTTTTTCCGTTTTAAAATTTTAAAATCGATAATCAGATTGGTTTGAATGGGTTTCAAAAAAAAAATTAACGATGAATTAGTAAAAAACATATATATTAAATAAAAAACATATATATTAAAATAATTAATGAATTATTATATTTTTATTTTATTTAATATTTAAAATAGTTTGCATTATTTAGTTAGAATAATTAGTTATAACTGATACATTATTATAATAAATTTTGATTTACTTATCTTATTCTAAAAATAAATATTTTATTTTTCAAAATACTAAGAAATTTTAATAAAATATTTGGCTATTTTACATAAATAAAATTAAACTATAAAGTTTCAACTTCTAATATCTAATATACTAAACCCAAAAAATTACAATCCATATAAAATTGACAGGACCCGACCCGCAAAGATCCTGCCTGCGTGATTTAATGTTGCCACTAAGCCACAAGCAGTCATGAAAAACCCGCTAAACAAAATTTTAAAAGGTAAGAATTAACAGACCGAAAAGTTTCACTACTGCCGGAAATTTTATTAAAAATTTCGGCAGCATTTCGGCTGTTTCTAACACTCCCCAAAAATGCTAAAAGCTACAAACCTGCAAGAAAACCAGTCCTAAAACCAAATTATTCTACCAGCACGCATTTCCACACAATTAGATCACCAAACAGTATGCAACTCAACACTTAAACAAATATATTGTTTAAGTATGGTGTAGCTGCACTCAGTTTAAAACTGAGCTGCCTACATACCCTTTCAACAAGGGATCAAGCTACCTGTAATTCCGAGTGCATATTTATACTAAATATGCCGCAACTGATACAATTTCTACTCAAAAGTAACGCTTCAAATACATTTTATAACTCACTTTCAATCACAAACAATTCAATTAAAAAAATAAACATTCTCAAGCAATTTATTTATCATTTTCAGAGCAAAAATCACATAATAACAGTCAATTTTTCACAATAATCTATATTTAGCTCAATTACGCAAAATTTAATATAGTCAACAATAATATGCAATATATATATCAAAACAAAGCTTGAGGAAAGTGCAACACATTGGACAATTCAATTTGTCCAATGGTCACCGGCGGTGGCCGGAAAATTTATCCGAACCCACGGCCAAAATGGCCCTCTTGATTCCGGCCCAACCAGTGAGACTTTCATCAAATTGACGCCGGAATCGGGTTCCTGGGGTCCAGATTAGCGGAAAAGAAGCTAACCCGCTGCCGGAACTGACCAGAATCCGGCGAACAGAGGCAAAAACCGCTTACCGACATTCTCGCGTTTTCCGGCGATCTGGCGGTTCCACGAGCGCTTGCCGGCCAGGTTGGGTAGAGGGAGGGACCGGCTTCAAACTCTGGGTGACGGTGCGGCCAGATTCTCGCCGGAATCCGGCGGACAGACCCGAGAACCAGCCGGCTTTCTCTCAAAGTTGCCGACGGCCTGGGCGGTCTCTCGGTTGCCCACCGGTGTCGCTGAGACGAGGAGACTGCCGGCTTCAAGCTCCTGGTAATTTCTGGCCCGATTTGGCCGGAAATTGATCGTCGCCGGCGAAGGGCTGAAGCACCCTCGGGTGTGCGCGGGAACCATCGGGGAAGAAAGGGGGGGCTGCCGCGTGCGTGTCGCGTGCGTGTCCTTCCAGATTCCTCTGGATAAATCTAATAAAGGCAGGGGCAAAATAGTAATTTTGCCCTGCCACAGCAAAATTACCAAAATGCCCTTCACACAGTTTTGAACATAACCTCTCGGTCTTAACTCCGAATCGAGCGTGCTGCTAGTCTGCGAACTCGTATCGACTAGCTCTACGCAACGGTACCACGGTCAAAACCATAGCACGCTCACACAAAAAGTCAACCCCGAGCCCTTCCTTGGTCAAACTTGGTCAACTCGGTCAACTTCGAGAAATTTTCAATATTTTCCCTGGGACGGGGTGTTACACAAATCCAATCCAAAATCGACCATCCAATCCAATTTAAAACAACCATTATCAGAATAGATTTAACAGATTTAACGTTACAATCGATTTGGATTAGATTAAAAATTATCAAACTGATTAATAATTGGATCAAATTTATTATTGCTAAAATAAATTTTTTTCGAACTAAGAACACCCATAGCAAAGCATATGTTTATGCTTGTATGGAATAAAATTGTATTGGATTAGATTTGATTTGATGCATAAATCGGTTTGTTTGGATTGAAAAAAAAAATCGATTACTAATTTGATCGGATTAATTATTTTTAAATTTAATCAGTTTTAAACCAATGAATACTAACCTCTAAATATTGTTATATTAGCTATAACAATGAAAATAGAAGAGAAAAAATTAAAACCAGCTAAAATAAATAAATAAGGAAAATTTGTAATTTTTAGTTCATAATGATTTAAAACATATAAAAAAAATTAGTACCTAGCCAGATAAGGACTAAAATTACTGTATACTACTCGAAACTCATTGACATTAGCATCATCAATTAAGCATTACAAATTTTATTATTTGTGACCATTAATTATAATTATCAGTATGACAGCAATTTATATGATAAATTTTAATTGTGAATATTTAATTTAATTTAAATTTATTTTATTAAAATACTAATAAAAAAATAAATTATTTAATAGTATTAAATTAAAATGTCATATATATTCCACTGATATTTATTAATTATTACCTGTGATGACAATTAATATTTTTCAAAAATTAACTGCATTACTTTTTAATTTTATGACGTTGTAATTTAGATCATTAATTTTAAAATCTATCAGATTGAATTGTTTATTTTTTTATTCAGTGCAAAATAAATTTTCAATATCAACCAATAAATAAATTATGTTCTGGATGCTATATAACTCAATAAAGTATAAAACATCTCATCGAATTTATAAAGGTGACATCACTTAAGCAAGAGGATTAGAAAGACAATAATTATTAAATTTATAGAAGGTTTAACGGGCATCGAAATTGTTTTTTGTTTTAATATGGTAGATTTTAAAATAAAAAATCTATGTTACAATATTTTAAAATTAAACGGTATTAAAATGTAGCTAATTCATTGATTAAGTATGCATAATTAAATAAAGTTGAATAATATAATAGAAGTTAAACTACAATGAAATTTCTAAACATTTTTATAGTATTAATTATTTTTTTAAGTAGTATTTTGTTTAAATATGTAATATTTATCTATTATGAATAAATTTTTTTATAATAAATAATATTATTTATAACGAATAATATTTAATGCATAATAAATAATTTTATTTATAATATATAATTTTATTTATTACATAACAAATATGTTGTTTATAATAAATATCATTTTAATTCATTATAAAAAATATTTTTGAAAACTTTTAATAATTACTCTATAGAAATTCTCATATCTCATAGCAAAAAATAAATAAATGAAAAAAATATGTGTCCGTACATGAAGAAAGGTCTTAGAACTGGGCCTACTGGCGCTTGCTGTGATATGCACGAAAAAAGAAAAAAATAAGTGATGAAACTTGGTTACTATTGGCTGGGCAAAAGTAAGTCATATATGCTAACAGGTTTTTGTCATATAGTTTATAAACATTACATGACCAATTGACCATGTTCCCCACCATTGAGGATTCTCTACTTGCTGTGGAAGGATTGTGGGACCTACTACTATAAATTAATTATATATATTTTTTTATTTAAATTGAGTATATCAATTTTCATCACTTGGGGGTAGTTTGTTTTTTTGTCTATTGAGTATTCCCCCTGATGGTCGAGAGATATCTATTTATGAATTTATTAGCATGTTAATTTGCCACAATAATTATTAAATAAATTGTTAAACAAAGTTGACATACCTAATATTACTTTTGAAGAAAAAAAACAGCAATGAAATGTGCAAAAATATGTTATTATTAATACATTTTGATAGAATTTCCATTAAAAATTAATTTTTAATAACAAATTTAAAACTACCGTAATAATCTATCTTTAATGTGGATAGTTTTTTGATGTATCATTAAAAATATATTTTTAATAACAATTCTAATAATATTTTTTCATAAACAATTCTAATGAAAATTTCACAAAATTATCTACATGATAGCATTTATACATATTCACCAAAAAAAAAAAAAGATAGCATTTATATATATATATATATGTAATAATAATTAAAAGATGGCACTAAAAAGTAACATAGCATTTAAAAAGATGGCAAAAAAACAAAATGGACTTTTTTGACTTTTGATTAATTTAATAACAGTCTCACACTGCTAAAATTAAAATATAATAGATTTTAAATTATAAAATATTAAAATGCAAAAATTTTAAACTATTTTTAAAAACTTGTATTTTAATATATTATAATGTGAAATTTAATACATTTTAGTACAAATAAAATGTCAGATGATATGCAACAACTAGTTCTAAAATGTACTAAATAGCATAGTTTTAGAAATGATATTAATATTTTACACTTTGGTTTCTTCAAAAATTAAAGTTTTTTTTTTCTTAGCAGTTTAGTCCTTTAATTACGATTCAATTAGCAACGTTAGTATTTTGGTTTTACAATGCATCAGTTGTTAATTTTGTTAGAGTATTTTCATCATTACAAGTCATTTTCATCATTTCCATTATCCTTTACAAACTTTTTCATGTCTGTTGCAGAGATTGTTTGATTTTAAAACGCTATTGCTGTGATTTTTGTAATGAACAAAAAGAGTTTGCAGAGGAAAATGATGATAATGTCTTTGAAAAAAAAATTATTTCTGTAAAATTAATAGCTGATAGATAAAAAAACAAAAATAACTAATATTGATAATTTATTCATACTTAAAAAGACTGAACTACAAAAAAGAAAAAGAAAATAAAAGCTAAATCTGCCAAAAACTATAAACATGCCAAAAATTATAAACATAAAAAACTAAGAGTGTAAATTATTCATTTAAATACAATCTAAATTGCATCAATTTAAAAAATTAAATATTTAAATTACTAAATTATAAAATTTTAAAAATAAAATATATCAAAATACAATAAATCTCAAATAAAAAGAAACAATCATGATGATACTGGAACAATATATATGTTAGATACAATATTGTCAAGATACTTGTTGTGCAAGTTAGTTCAACTAAATTTTTTCCATAAAACGGTGGTTGTCATTTTCATTAGTCATTCATGTCAATTATATAGTTTTGTTTTGTTTTTTATTTTATTTTTTCAAAGCTTCCCCAGCAAGGAGTAGACTCGTACTCTCACTGTTTCATCTCCAATAATTACAACAAGTGGCCAAGCTACCCTGTTTGAGATACGTCATCCATGGGGCCAAGCTACCAAATTTTTATTTATTTTTTACTCAACCGAAAAATAAAAAACTAAAGCTACCAAGGTTTTCTTCTCATCCAGGTAGGCCAGCTAATTTGGTGTTCCAATTTTGCTACTTTCCATGTTGTAAAGTTATTTTTATTGGCATGGTATTTCTTTACTTTGTAACACTGTGAAAACATAGTGGTAGATATGGGGTTTGCAAAACAAAAGTGTCACAGTAAAATTTTTGAGTATATATCAGATTGATGATTCAGCTTTTGAAATATGCAAATATTTATTCGAATTGAATTTGAAATTTTAGAAATCATTCTCAATTACAACCCTGTTGCACCCCTTAAATGCACCATTTGTCACTAAAAAATCTGATGCATTCTTCAAATTAAATTATTAAACAGTTAAAAATGATTTTTTTTTATGATGTTGACACTTTTGAAAAACTAGCTAACACTTTCTCTTTTGCTTTGTTATTTCTTTCTCTAAGTAATGGATCCAAGTAGAATAAAAATGGATCATATAGCTAGAATGTGCATTGAACAGATTATATCATTTGAAAGAATGTTGCTATGACCCTGTGAAGTGGCTCAAAGACCAATACAGAAAGTTCGTCTCAGGCACACTAATTTCTCAAGTACCTTGTATTGCTCTGGACGAAGGATCGGTATATGTATACAAGGTCCAAGTAACACCTTCAAAAGTATATTTCTGTGCCCCCGAGATTAATCTCTCCAATCGTGCATTGCGTAATTTGTGAAGTCCAACTGCAAGATGTTGCATAAGTTAGCATTTCTTTCAACATAATTTATTGTTGCTAAACGACCCTTCAGTCACCCTATAGCCATCCCTACTGCTGTGATAATGATACATAAAAAATTTGGTTCAACTTTGTCTTCATTTGGTTTTAATATTCTGTAAATAGAGGGTTTCAAATGGATGCAAAGAGTTAGAGCATCAAGTGAGTGTGTAGTATTTTGTGAGTGGTGGGTTACAACCATAGAGTTGTAAAGGTCCAAGACAGAGACCAAGATAGAGTCTCCAAGTTAGAGAGATTAGTTTGTTTGTTTGTTTGTTTGTTTTTTTTTNTTTTTTTTTTTTTTTTTTTTTTTTTTTGTAAATTGTATATTCCAAGTGAAAAATTAATATACATATTTTTGTTCTCAAATTTCTTTTCTTTAGTAGTCAGTGAACCATAGCAAGTGGTATCAGAACTTGAAAGTGAGTTTGGAACGTCAATTTTGAACAAAATAGAGCCTTTGTTATTCAAAATTGATTTTGCAAACTTCCTAAAAACTCGTTTATAAATATACTAGGTAAAAGCTCTCGTTGAGAAGAAACCAGAGTCGGTAAAGAGACCCCATGCGCCAGCAGTAGTCCGCTGCAACTTTTCACACGCTCCATGCGCCGTCCCAAAGTTGAAGACAACCATGTTAGCACTACGTCATCTGCCATGTAATCGACAAGGCAACACATCATCCATGCAAGCGCCACATCATCGGGTCCACATCACATGACACGGCAGCTTGGTGCCAAATTAGCATCAGATTTCAAATTTTCAAAAATTGCATATCGGCCTCTGAACTTTTAGAAATTATAAATTGATCCCTGTAATTTAAAAAATTACAGTTTTTGGTTTAAATTTTCTGAGATTTTGATTTTGATCCTGGAATAGTCTAATCCACCATTTTTGACTGTTTCAGACGCAACCGTGAACTCTGTTTTGCCTAATTCAGCTTTTATATTTTAATCAAGCCATTGTATACCAAAAAATTCAATGGAAGAATCATTGTGAGTAGTCACGATCAAGCTCACTGTCATGAACTATACTCTTTGGAGACTTCAGATGGAAGATCTTCTCAAATGTAAAGATTTCTTTGAACCTTTAGAAGCTAAAAGCGTGAACCATGTTCCCGCCAAATAAGAAGAGTGGAAGAAACTTAACTAGAAAACGATTGGTCATATTTGACATTGGATTGACCAAAGTGTTTTCCTTCATGTTGCGCAAGAAATAGACACATATGCCCTCTAAAAGAAATTGGATGGCATGTGCCAAGCCAACACTACTCGAAATAAAACCCTTTTGGTGAAGAGAATAGTGAATCTAAAGCTACAAAGTGGAAATTCTATAGCTAAACACACCAATATATTTCAAAGCTTGGTAAATTAGCTATCAGTGGTGGAATCACAACTAGGGGATGAGGAGCAAGCTCTTCTACATTTTAGCTCTCTTCCGAACATGTTGAAAACGCTGGTAGTTGCTTTCAGCAATTCGACTTCAAGTGGTAATCTCACTGTGTCTAGTTATAGATGCTTTGTTCAAAGAGGATGCTAAGAGAAAGGATGTAAGAATTGAACAACCAGACATCAAGAAAGCAGTTGAGACAGACGGAGAGGCACAAGCAAGAGCAGGTGCTATCACTGTGGCCTGAAAGGTCACTTAAAAAGGAATTTTTAGAAGCTATTGCGAGAGCATAGAGAAAAAAAAAACAAGCCGAAGGGCGATAAAAAGACTTTAGTCATCATCTCTGAAGATGTGGTGTAAGATTCTTTGAGGAGATCAGATTTGCATAGTTTGAAGCACTCTGATGTTTGTGAGATGGAATTACTATGAGGCAAAAGATATTTCTTGACCTTGATGTTTCTCGGAAGCTGTGGATATACTTTTTGAAGACGAAGGACCAAGTACTAGAGTCTTTCAAGCTGTTCCATGCCAGGGTAGAGCATGAAACATGTTGTTCCACACCATGATAGAGCGTGAGACTGAAAAAAAAGTTGAAGTTTCTCCTTTCAGACAATGGAGATGACATTCCAGCAAATTTTGATGCCTTGTGTAGTAGAGAAGATGCTTCACTAATTATAGAGAGAATTGACCGGCCAATCATAGATATGGTGAGATGTATGATCAGTATGGCTAAGTTTTCATAGCTTTTGGGGGGAAAGTTTTTTGTGCTGCCTGCTATTGGACGCCTTTGTTTATGTATCCAATGAGCTTATGTAGAAGCTCGGCGTAAGGTTTTCTTCATTCAATATGGAGATGGAAAAAATCATATATAGGCTACAACTTTCAAGGTTAAGCAAAGATATAGTGATTCATAATGCCAGACAATTGAAGACATTGAAAAGCCCATAATGTCTTTTTGTTTCGAGTTCTAGTGTCAACACCAATACAAGTTGCCGTAGGTGGTGCATAATATTCCAAAAGCAGACCAGGAGAAATTAGAAAAGGGTTTTAAGAAAGAGGAGACTCAACCTACCAGTAGTTGTGAAGTCATCACAGTGGTTAGATAATGGTGTACTTTCTTAAGGGGAGCCAAAGAGTTTTCAGGTACAGATCCAAAGATATGAGCAAGGCCAAATTCCAGTAAAAATATATTTGAAGCCTAAATACATTATGCTTACTGAAGATGGAGAGCTAGAGTGTTCCTAGAAACCTATTATCTCATCAAGGCAAAAGTGGCTACAAGTAATACAAGATGAGATGAATGCACTAGATAAATATATGAGTGTTCAAGCTTGAGAAATATGCTAGTGAAAAAGTGGTAAAACACAATGCTCGATTGATGGTAAAATGAAAAAGTGGTGAAGATAGTTTCCAATCCGGGTGATTCATGGTTTTTATAGCTATTCTAAACCTAGAACTTCAATATAAGTGAAGTTGATATTTCTTCACATGGAGCAACTAGAAAGTTTTTGAGGTTTTCAGAGAAAGAAAACCTTATTGTATAGAGACATAGCTAGAGTTGTGCGGACGCAAACAAGAGCTACGTAGAGACATACACGAGAATTGTGCATAGACATAACTGGTATGGATGGCAGGTGAACATCATTTCAAAACGCAGCTGGACGGGGAGAATTGTGAAGTCCAACTGCAAGATGTTGCCAAGCCACCCTTCTAGCCACCCGTACTGCTATGATAATGACACATAAGAGATTTCGTTCAACTTTGTCTTCATTTGGTTTTACTTCTCTATAAATAGAGGGCTTCAGGTGGGTGCAAAGGTGTGGAGCATCAAGTGAGTGTGTATTTTGTAAGAGAACCAAGAAAGAGTGTTGTGAGTGTGAGTGGTGAGTGGTGAGTGGTGAGCTTTCCATAGCGTGTTTATGACAAGCTCATCGTGATCAAGGAGAACAAAATAAGCATCGAAACTTGGTTGTAAAATGCATCACTAGAAATCCATAAGCTTGGCATGCTATTACTTTGATTCCATAAATTTTACATGTTTAATGTGTTCGAAATACATTATATATATTAAGGGTCTCTCTAAGCAACTTATGTATGAGATTTGGATTAAAAGCTTGTTATGCTTATTTTATTTTCTCTTGTTTTTTTAATTCTTATTTTTATATTGGAGGTATAGAGTTTCGAACTCGCATAATATTTTATGAGGAAATGTCTAACACTTTTGCTTGAAGACAAAGAAGCAAATTGAAGTGAGCTCAAGTTCTAGGTTTGTGCTATTATGTTTAGTTATGTTGCAAATATTTTGTGTGTGTTCTGAATGACTAAATTTTTGCATGTTTAAGTGTCAAATAATGTGTAAAAGTGTTTGGTGAAGTGGCATGTTTGTTACCAATAAAGAAACCAAAAAGTGGAACCGGTTTTAGTGAAAAGCTAGATAACCAGCAAGTTTGTGCATCGGTTATGATGTATTTTATTTGGTCTCATTGCAAACATTTCTTGTAACTTTAGCAGCTTAAATTAGGCTTGTTTAGGAGTTGAAATAGCTTCGAAACAAGCAAAAATCGAGTTGCAAAGAGAGCATAAATCGGATGACAAGAAAATGGGAAGCATGCTGGAATATATGCAGCTACAGGCCTCAGATTTGGTGATTTTATTTTGGTTTTGGGAAAAAAAAATTTCTTATATTTTAAGCAGGTTAAAGCATGCTTGGATAGGAGATAAATCAGCTACAAATGAGCTGAAATTAAGCTGCAAAATGAAGAAGAAGCAGCAGCCCAAAACAGATGCAAAAGTGACAAGCTGCTGAAAATTTTTCAGCAGTTAGGTTCTCAGTTTGGGTGAATTTTGCTTTGATTTATATTTAATATTTTCTTGTATTTTAAGTCATTTAAAGCGTGCTTAATGAAGCTACTTTCGACCAAAAAATCACGTTGAGAAGATGGAGGAGATAACTGCTGTTGGCAGATAGTTGCAGCTGTAAATGATGTTTTTTTCCCCTTTTGTTTTGTCCTAGGTTGACTAAAAGTGCAGGAGATTAATGTGGTAAAATACAAGGTTTAAACCTTGAAAAAATGTATGTATACATGACCAAAACTGAAAGTGGCAATGGTGGTTAGCTTGATTTGTGTATCTTATGTGTTTGTATAAATTCCCAGTTGTTTAATAAATGAAATAAGCTAAGTAATCTTTGAATGTCGTTTTGTGTCTTTATCTTGTCAAAACGGAACTCACTCCAATTGCATGTGAGTCTTTGAGCAAAAGCAAAACACAAAACAACTTCTTCACCTAGAGAGTGCAACTGGCCAGATTTTCCAAAATTTCCAACACCTGTAAGGACCTTTTGTTGTACTTGTTAGAAATTAAATGTGTGGACTGCTGATAATCATGAGACTCACTTATAATGACTTATATGTACCAGTAATGAGACCGGGTTTTGTTACTGACTTTTGCAGTAAAGCTTTTGAGCACTCTTTTTCATAATACTTTTAGTCGGCTCATTAGACTGAAAGACCCAAATATCCTGAAAGCCTAGTTGGCTTATCTCCAATTTATAAGTGGGGATAAGTCATGTGACCAGCACATGACTACTGTCTATATAAGATAATAGAATGTGGGTGCTAGGGTTAACGGCATAATATATATGCTTGTGACGACTATAATTTTTCATAAGAGAAGAGAATGAGTTAGAGATTGTTGTGTTCATTGGTACTGCGTTTCTTTTACAGGTAAGAGAAGAAATTGATCTAGATCTTCATTGATTTATGAAGGTAAGTACCCTAATTAATATATCAAAAGTATAGATTATGAACATGTGTAAATATCGGGATATACATCTAGATTATTTAATGTGTTTTCGTATTTTAGCATGATAGTATATATTGATTTTTTTTAACAATTGGTATCAGAGCTTGTTATTGTTCATGATCTGATTATGTTGTTTTTTATTTATTGAAAAAAAATCAAAATACATTTTTTTGTTAAACACGATCATTCAAAATTTTTTTTTTTTAAGATTTAGTTTGCTTTTGATTAGTTTTTTTAAGAACTGGGCATTATTGTTTCGGTTGAATTGCATGTATTTGTGCAATTATTTTTGTATGAAATCTGCTTTTGGCCGTGTGTCCTTTTTAGTTATTTTAGTTGAAACTTTTCTAAATTGTTGTTTGGGTTATATTACAAGATGTATGTGAAACATATTTGATGCTTTTTAATTGATTCAATTTGATCTGAATGCATGTCAAACTCAAGGTTTTGGCCGAATTATATGTGATTGGGTTTTGATGATTTTGGTGTTTTTAAACAAAATTGAGGTTTGGGTTTTGTTATCCTCACCAAGACAAAAAAGTTAGTGGTGGTCCGCCGCCGATTTTCCATCAAATAGACCATTTCTGGTTGAGTTTTGCAACTGGATCTATATGTTTATGATGGTTAAGCTTTTGTTTTTGGCATTGATTTTTCTATAAGAAAACGTGAAATTGATCCCATGGATCAATAGCCAACGGTGAAACACTTCTAACGCCACCGAAATTGCAAAAAAGAGGTCGGAGATTAAAGTTATAGATGGGTCATAGAACCAGGATATGTGACTCGGTTACCAGACCACCGGGTCGCCCGCAACCTAGCTGAAGCTAGAAAAAGGTCAAAACGTGCATTTTGAACTGGGTTAATGAGTGACTTGCTGACTAGACGGACACATTAAATGTTGACTTTTCCATTGACTTTTGTTGACCTTTGACTGTTGATTTTAAAAATAATTTTTCTTTAATTTGTACTATTTTAAATAAAATGACTGTATTTCATTCAATTCTCTATTTTTTGGAAATATCCATGGTAAAAAATTTTACTTTTTTTTAATTTGGATGAAATTACTCGTTAAGATGCTTTGAGGCTAGTTGGCATGATGGTGTGAAATTTTAAGTATTCGCCTATCATGAAGTTTAATATATCTATATCATGGATGTCAATGGACAATAAATTGTTTGGTTATATTACCCATTAAAAGGCTATATGCCTAGTTTGTATAGTGATATGAAATTTTAAATACTTACTTATCGTGAGACTTGGATTGTCCATACTATGGGTGCCAATGAAACAATTAATAATTTTGGTTAGATTACTCATAAAGAGGTTGTATGCCTAGTTGGCATAGTGGTGTGGGATTTTAGGCATTCAACTATCGTGAGTCTTAAATTATCAATATCATGGGTGCCAATGTAACAAGAGTTGACATAGTAAATGGAATTTTAGGTACTCACCTATTGTGAGACTTACTTTTTCAATTTATGAGCATCAACGTGAAGTTGGCATAGTGGGTAAGATATCTGAGTACATTAATTTATCATAAGACTTATCTTGTCTATTTAATAAAATCACCAATATAAATGTTATCTTTGACTTATGTATCAAAGTCTGTATAAGTAATTGGGCTACCCTATCGGTGGTGTAATTGTTTGGTAGGATGCTTGGAAAGGCAGTGGAAGTTGATTAAATATCATGAATCGCAGGTTCTGAGATATCCTATTGGTGACTTAGTTCAATGTATTTCATTGTGGTGATTTGGTTGACTATCCTTATCCTATGTATGGGTATCCTTTGTGCTACTAGGATCCTAACAATATTATGTGATATGATATAAATAGAGAGGTCGGGAAGATAGTATTGGCATGGTCTATTAGACAATGCATTCTTGAGTTTTGCTATTTTTATAGCTGGGAACACTCCTAGTGTTATGTCAAATACTACCATGATAAAATTAAATGGGACTAATTACCATAAATGGAATAAAATCTAGTAATATTTTTTGTCTTTATGAAGATGAGTATGACTTTAGAGTTGAATTCACTTGTGATGTCGCACATTAAAAGTATTGCTAAGTCCAAGAGACTTTATGAGGATTAGAAGCACTCCAACAAATGCTGACTCACAATGATATAAAGTCACGTCGGTAACTCTATTTATCATAGCATTCCAAAGATGGACAATGGGAAGAAGTCTCTAGAGGAAATTGGAAAGAGCTTTGTCAAGTTTGACAATATAAGGTCGATTATGAATATGATGAATGATGGCTGTAGTTTGGAAGAGTTACTGCAATTCTCGATGAAAAAGATAATGATAATAAGATGAACATATCTAGGACTGTTGCAGTGGTCACCAATTGAGACACCAAGCAACGACACCAACCTTAGAGGATTACTCCAAAGAAAGGATAGAAGTTCAACTAAAAAAAATGTTTTTGTGTCGTTACAAAAGGATACAAATGTTGAATTGTAAGTATAGAGCTTATTCTGCATGTACAATATAGTACAAATGAGTTGACAAATCAAATGAGGCCAACTAATGTTTGATTAGGGAGTACGAATTGAAGAAGAACATGATGTTTTGGATGCAGCATATAGTGATGTGCTATTAAAAAGATCATAGAGAGTTCAGAGATCTACTATACCTGATGACTTATGGCTATGAGATTTATTTACAAGATTGTGAATTTGATATAAGTTATAAATTAGATCCAGTCACTTATAAAAGCCAAAATTAGTTCACATTTGATATTGGATGGATGCAAAGATCATGAGATTTATATATGAATATGTATGTGGTCCAACGTGGAGGATTACCGAGCAATAGAAAATTGAAATATGGTGTGTAAGCTTAATAAGACTATTTATGGTCTTAAGCAAGTTTCAAAGCAGTGGTATCTCTTTTGGATTAAGTTTCCACCACGAATGATTTTAAGGAGTTCCTTGTTAATTAGTGTATATATATGAAGGCCAGTGGGAATGACTTTGTATTTATTGTATAGTTGTTGTTAATATACTATTGGCACTCATTGTTATTGATACGTGTTGATTGAGACAAAATAAGGATCTGTGTCCCAAGGATGAGATTGAAAATGACAAATGAGAGTAGTTCAATATTCTTTTGCAGTTGATAGTTTGATGAGTACTCAAGACTGCACACCATCAGTTATTGTTTGTGTTGTAGGTGTATTCTGATAAAATACTTAAGTAGTCCCGGTTGCGTGAGTTATGAGACAACCAAGTTTGTTTTCGAGATCATTGCACCACTACTTTGATGGAGTGAGGTATTGTGTTATTGACTATGGTGGCTATGTGGATAATTAAAAGTCCAGTACTGCAAATGTTTAGTATGACAGTGAGAGCTGTTTTGTAAAATAGTGCTGAAGAAACACTTACAGCTTCATTAATTGTTAAAGGCAAAAAATGTAGCTTGTTTTGAGTCGACTTGTTTTATGTTTTGGTTGCAAAATTTTATTTGTGATTTGAGAGTCTTTGATTCCTATTGATAGGCATATCATTTTGTATTGTGATAATTCTGTAGCAGTGACTCTTTTTGTTGTGTACATGCTTGGTAAACATGGTGGCAGACCCATTACCTAAGGCTAGCCTATAAACTCTTTTGGAGCATGTGTCCCATATGGGATTTTGGAGCAATTGAGACTGCTGTGACTCAATAGGAGTTTGTAATCTGCAATAATGTCCATGTTATGTGTGATATATTATTGGGTATTGACTTGTGAGCAATACATGTATGTATGTGGATCAATATTTTATATGAGTTGTTTATTACACATATTGTTGCTCCTCGTGCTAGCAGGCCGGTTTGAGATTTTTAGTTTCCGTATGCGTATGTTAATGTATAAGTTCTATTGCGAGGTCCTACTACCTAAATTGAGTATGTTGTTGCATCCTATTGGTACACAATGTGCTTGAATGAAATGGTATTGTGTGATGATGAATTGCACATGGTAAGATAAATCTCTACTATCTAAACTGAGTATATGGCATGCAATTTGCTCAGTTGAAAATGTATCTAGCTTTGGAAGATTTACTAAGAGAATCTCTATTACCTAGTCGGATATATTGTTATGCTGTGCTTAGATGAAATGATATTTTATTTTGGGAGATTCTGTAATAAGTAAGTTAGTTATTGGATATTATAATTATGTAGCTCAAGTGGAAGAATGTTAGAAATTAAATGTGTAGACTACCCATAATCATGAGACTCACTTACAAAGGCTTATATGTACCAGTAATGAGATTGGATTTAGTTACTGACTTTTACAGTGAAGCCCTTGAACACACTTTTTCCATAATACTTTCAGTCGGCTCATTAAACTGAAGAACCCAAATATCATGAAATCTCAATTAGCTTATCTCCAATTTATAAATGGAGATGAGTCAAGTAACCAGCACATGACTACTGTCTATATAAGACAATAGAATATGAGTGCAAGAGTTAACAACATAATATATCTATTTGTGACAACTAGGATTTTCCATAAGAGATGAGAATATGTTAGAGATTGTTGTGTTCATTGGTATTGTGTTTCTTTTACAGATAAAAGAATAAATTGATCCAGATCTTCATCGATATATGAAGGTAAGTACCCTAACTAATATATCGAAAATACAAATTATGAATATGTGTAAATATCAAGATATACATCTAGATTATTTAATAGTGTTCTGTATTTTAGCATGATAGTATATATTAATTTTTCTAGCAGTACTCTCTTAATTTGTAATAATATATTTTATGTATATTTCCACTAGCTAAAGAGAAAATAAATGATATTTGTCACCATCGATGTCATATGGCAATTTAATTGACAATTCAAAAATGAGTACTACTATTTGTAACTTTGACAAGTATGGATGGTTTTTTTATGTAAGCTTTATCTAACAATATTTAAAGAATGTAATTACATGTGCAAATAACAAATAAAGGGTCATCATTTAAGCTTTCAACTTTTATATTCATTTATGAGTTCTGTTCTATTTTATAAAGATTACCATTTAGAAATATATCCTAAAAAAGAATGTTAAAAATCTGTACAATAACAAAAATAGCTAAAAAAACATTTCTCTAAAGAATTAGAAAGAGTTTTTTAGAAAATTTTGTATGATGACTATAAATAGTTTCAACATAATAGGGCTATAAAAAGTTTGAAAAAATATTAATGCAAAAACTAATAAAATTATAATATGTACCACTAGTCCATGCTAATAATATGTTTAAATATATTTTTTTCCCAAAAGAACTAGGAAAAAAAAAAGGTTTTAAAATCTTGTTTAAGTACCTAAAAAATTTGAAAAAAAATTAAATAAAATTACCAAGAAAGAATCTAATATTTTATTATCATAATTCTTAACTACAAATAATCTATTACATTGAATTCACCAAAATAAATAAATAAATCTATTACATTTTTCAATGCTTAATACTTTGTTGTTAAAATATCCCTCATATGATGACTGATTTGTTATTTGGCTTTAACATACCAAAATGTATCTATGAAATTCTATTCCATAAAAAAAAATTAATAAATTTGATGAATTTGTAAATATTTTTTTTTATATATTTTGACTTTATCCTATCTCCAAATATATTTTTTAATCCTAAAATATTTATTTTTTTAAATTTTTTCCATCTAATTTTTTTTTTCATCCTAAATTGCTGTTTTTTTTTTTTTAATCATGAAAATTTGATTCATCTTATATATATATATATATATTTTTTTTTTTTTATCATAAATTTTTTTTTCCATCCTATATATTTTTTTTATCATAAAAAAATTTATATGAAAAAATTTAGGATAAAAACAAACTTTAGTGGAAAAAAAATTTAGATGAAAAGAATAGATGAATTTTTTTAAAAAAATATTTAAAAAAATTATAAGGTATTAAAGTGCATTTAACATAATCTATTAAAATTAATACTAGTTAGACTAAATTGTAATTTTCTGATAAATTAAGAGTATTAAATTTTAAAATTATTTGTATCACATTCAATTTGAAAAAATCAAACTCGAAAATAAACCCTCTTGCCCATTAAATAAAATATTTAAAAACTAAAAGATTGGGTTGGACTTGGTCTTGGGTCAAGGTCATAGGCTTGGACCTTGGTCTAGTTGACAGGACTCGCCCCGGAAATCCCTCCAGATTAACCGGAGAGGCCCCGCCTGAGGAAGATTCTACCAGAACCCTTCGGGGCAGCCGACAGAATCCTCCTCCGAAAAGGAGTTAAATAAACAATAAAATAATAAATAGGACAAAAAGTTGATAAGATATGCATTTCAACAAACAACTAGTCGTACTGAAATAAATAACATAACAAATTTGGGAGAATGTGGGAATGACAGAATCCCTAAGTGAGATAACAAAATTCAAATGATACAAATCCAACAATAAACAGAATAAAGAGAACATGATTTAATACATAAGAAGAAGTAGTAGCGGAAGTCGAGGGCGAATGCGATGCCGACGGTAGCTCACGAAGACCTGCAGCTATGACCTAGGGAACGAAGTTAAAAATACAAAACGTGAGATATAAAATCTCAGTGAGTGCTCCTAGATAACTACAAAATATAAGTTCAACAATTTAAATCCTTTACACTCAAACCTCACGTCACTCAGTTGAAAAGTTTTTCGTTTTGAAAATCATTTCGCAAAACCCTTAGTTTAATCCCCAAAATCATTAAATCATTATAAACAGTTTGTGGGGCGAAAACATAATTTAAAACGATTATTGAAAACACGAATCAATCACTAAAACCATAAGGCAAAATCCATGAATACAAAATCATAACTGCAACCGTAAATCGAAAATCATATAAATCCAAATCATATAAAACAAATCCATATAAATCCAAATCGTATAAATCCAAATCATTTAAATCCAACACCGATCTAAAACCAAATACCATGGGCTCCAACCCAAAATTTCAAAACCATCAATTTAATATAAGCAATCAACAAATATAAAACCCAACCAGTACCACAACATAGTATCGTGCCGTGTGCTCAGCGTCCTGATGGCGTCACAGGCGGGGGAGGGGGGTAAACTCATCACAATGAACCGGCGTCCCAAATCCGTCATGGCATGATCCTCATCATCTCTCTCCCGACACGTGTCCGCAACAGATGATGGCATAATACATATAGCGCGCATAATAATCCCATATCTCAATCAACATCTCGATACCTTGTGGTACTCCTCAAAACCAAATCCAAAATCCTCCATCATCGAATATCATAATTTTTCAAATCCTTTTACTTTTAAACAAATTTCCAAAATCTTCTCTTTTGAAAAATTTTACGAAAACAATCAAATATTTCGCATATCAGAAAATTGCCCCAAAATTCTTAAAAGCCACAAAAGCCATAATTTTTCTTTAAATCACAAATTTCCACAAAATTGTAAAATATCCAAAATATCAAAATCACCGATAACCATTTAAAACACAAATGCACATTTAGTCTTAAATCATCAATAATTTAAATCGGAATATAATATAATATGTTTAATAAGCATAATTTAAAAGCATAAGAAATTTCAATCAAAACAATTCATATGCGAATAAATCATAATAATATATAATCCCAAAGTGATTTAGAAAATAAATGCACTCACTGGTCTGACGCGTGCTCCTGCTGGATCTCCGATCCAGCCTTCGAACGTGCACGAACACCTAAAATAAATTACCAAAACACTTTTAAATTACCGAAACTAACCAACGGCTCAGAGGAGTCCTCTAAGTCTCCAATTACAAGATTCAAATACTAATTGCAAGATTGCCCAACAATTTCTGTAATTACAAAAATACCCCAATATTTTCAGATATTACAAAAATGTCCCAAATCCGTAAAAATCCCCAAAATACATGGATTTTCCCGTTTCAAATCCGATTTCAGCAAACTTTATACCGAAACGAAATTGAAGATGCAAGGAACGAGAATCTACCTTCAATTCCAAGATTTGTCCTCGCCAATGGTCGGAATTGATCCCAAAAGATCGAACCTCGGTGGGGATTGTGCGTTTTTGATTCCGACCGAAATTGGACCAAATCGAAGGTACAGAAAGCTTGCCCACGACCCCCATAACGGGTTGGGACGGGAGGTGAGCACTCACTCGCCGGCGCGTGGAGGAAGACGGCGGCGGCTGTGTGCGGCGCGTGCGGCGGTCGTCGGAGCTCGGGAAACTGCAGATGTGGTCGTCGGCGTGCTCTGAAGCTCGTGGTGGTGGCTGTGTCGTCCCACTCGCCGGCGATCGGAGTAGATCTAGGTGGGAAGGTGGCTGTCGCGGGTGATTTTTCCGAGATTTCGCAGCCATTTTCCAACGTGATATGGCAGTCTACGGTGTCAATCTTGGTACCAAAATGTAGATCGTCGCACCAGCTTTCCAACGGTACCAAGCACGTTCCCTAACTCCACCGGAACAGGGAGATATGGCCGGCTAAAGGTGGTGTCGCAACAGTGCACGGTTGCACGGGTTGCACGAGCCCTTGGTCTCGCTGCAATTTCCGGCGATCTGGGTAGTTTCACGGTGAACCACCGGTATGAGGAGGTTGCCGGCTTCGATTTATGGGTGGTGGTCGGCCAACTCCGGCCACGGTGCGGCGGCAATCGGCGAGGGAAGAAGGGACGCGGTGAAGGTGGGAGGCGCGGGTGAGGTCTGGAAAATTCCAGACTTGGCCAAAATTTAAAGATGCAGACAGGAGCAAAATGGTCATTTTCCGTCCAAAAATATCAGTCCTTGCCAAATTACCAAAAAGCCCTTCGCACTAAAATGACCATAACTTCCTGGTTTTAACTCCGAATTAAGCGTACTACTAGTCTACGGACTCGTATCGACTAGCTCTACGCAACGGTACCAAAGTCAAAGCCAAAATGTAACCACACAAAAAGTCAACTCCGAGCCCACTCAAAGTCAAACTGGTCAAACTTGAAAATTTTATTATTTTTCTCAAAACGGGATGTTACACTAGTATTGATATTTTTCATAAGCTATATATGGTCTTGGGTCTAGCATTTGGGCTCATTTTCTCTAGTCCAAAGACGATGGTAAGGAATTAAGATTTTTGTACACATAACCACGGCTGAAGCAAGTTAAAGAAATAAATTCATTCCATTACGAAATTTGGTAGTTTTTGTACAATTTAATTGTTTATTTAGAATTTCATTCTCAAAATGATATTATTTTTAACTTTTAAATACCTATACTCTAACAATACCAATCCGATATAGTTTTACTTTTTAATTCCATTTCTACTTGATTTTTTTTTTGGTAACACATTTCTACTTGATTTAACTCTTACAAACACCATAAATTTAACTAAAAAAAATAAAATATTAATTTTGATATTCATTTTAGATGTTTTTATAAATTTCTGCAAATCCCACTAAGCATTTCCATAAAAAAAATTAAGGATAATTTTACAAAAGATATATGTTGGTTTACCAAATTAGAATATTTTTTTATTACCCCGTGACCTCTTTTTGGGACCCTCTCCTCCATATAAAAAAATATAAAAAAAAATGACGGAGTAATTTTCTACGAGCATGTTTTGCTAAAAAATTAACAAAAATAAAACGATTACTAAAACATGTTTTGCTTTATAACTAATCAATTACTCGACCATCAATGTCGAATATATCTAAAAAATTATAGCATACACAATTCTGATCGAAACCAATTTAAAAACTCTGGAGTATTATTCTACATGTCAATCTACCTATAATTGCAACAAGAAGATTAAAAGACAAAAACAAAAAAGAAAAACAAAAAAACAAAAAGTGAAACTTTAGATATTAACCAAATTGTTATAAACTGAAAGCAAAATCTTTTGTCAAACTGTTACAGAAAACAACATATTAAACACAATAAACAAATAACACACAGATGAAGTTCCACCCAAATAACCTTCGTCCTTGTCATTGTCATTCCCCTTTTCTTCTTCTTCACTAGAAAAACAGAGTCCCTCTTCCTCAGGTCTATAATTTTCATCATCCTTAACAACCTGCGCTTTTCCTTTATTTGACCTCAAATTCTGAGACGAACTCATGAATGAGAAAGCCTTTTGCGCAAACCTAGTTCACCACCTTCAAGCCCTAAAGCCCCCCTTTAATCCTACTCCACACCACAATTGAAACCAATAAAAATAAATAAATAATCGAAACCCTTGTAAGTCCTCCATAGGCCCCGGCGTTCCTCAACACCCACCCACCCTTTTTCCTCCTTCTCTTTTTCTCTTTTCCGCGCGCTTTCCACCTTCACCTTCTTTCTTTTCCCTCTATTCCTCTTTCTTTCTCTTTTCCATGTGCTATCCCCTTTTCTTCTCTTCTTTTTTCTCTTTTTGTTTTTCTTTTTATTAATCATTTTTCTCACTATCTCTTACCATGTGCCTCTCACACCCCAAAAAAACTCTTTTGGTGATTTTCATGCCCCTCGCCAATCTTTTCTCCAAGATAAATTTTCATTTGAATTGATTGATTTCTCTAAAAACTTTGTACTTAAGTTGTCTTATCCCTTTATTCTCAAATTTGTATTTTTTTTTCTTTTTTCTTTGTTTGTTTTTACCCATGAAGTTTAAATCTTTGGTCGATTGCTTGCTTGTGCAATTCCAATACAATGTCAATTTCGGTAAGGGACACATTCTTTGCTTCGAACTCATAACCATAGGCTCTTTTTCATGAAAACCATGGGTTCTTTTCTAGGTGTTGGAAAATATGTTATGCTTTTCCCTTAAGACTAACTCCTTAGGTAGGGGCATTTATTTTAATTATTTTCTCTTTTTATCGATGATTGAAGCACACATGAATAATAATAAAAAGGAAGAAGACCAAGAAAAAGAGCAAAATACGATGCCGATGTTTCTCAAAATTGATAGCAGGCATCCTAAAACAAAAAATTAAATAAAGTTATATACGATAATTCAATCACCGGTGCATGAACATTTAAAAATAGGTAAAATTATATAATTTTGAGATTGGTGGACTTATTTTTTCAACCACTTTCACGCGTGACCATCTATTCAAAAACTTCAAGGAACTATAACGTCGCACTCACCATATAAAAGTTTTTATTTTTTATTTTTATTTTATTTTTATTTTTTTAGGGTGCATGAACATTCAAAATGGGTAAAATTATGTAATTTTGAAATTGGTGGACTTATTATCATATTATCCTAATATTTGATTTTTTTTTAAAATTAAAACTATTTTGATCAATTTTTTTTACTTATATTTGCAAATAAAGCCAGAGAAAGAAAATAAGATAATAAGCTTGCGTGTGTGGTGTTGGAGGCAAGGGGGAAGATTGAGAAAGGTGGCAGCACGGACCTCATATATAAGCTTTTTTAGGTCAAATATCAGTTTGATAATCAAAGTGAGAAAAAAAAATTAAACGAAAGTGTAAATCACGATATAATTTAAACACTTACAGTGATAAAAACTCCTTAAAGTAATACATTATATCTTTAAAATGGACTTCCTGTATATTGCACATGTATTATAACGCCTTAAATATACAGAAACTTCAAGAGTGACTTACAATGACACAAACATGTAAATTTGAGGATCAAAATGAGGAAAAAAAAATATTAGGACGAAAATGTAAATCACAATATAGTTTAGAGACTTACAGTGATAAAAACCGTATAACCTATTATAAAGGATTTTTTGTTTTTAAAATGACTATTGTGATAGTTATTATTGAGTAATCAATCATGTTATTTTCTCTATAAGATATTGCTGCTTTGTTTTTCTTTAAGAGTCTACTAATGTTGACAATGAAAAATGAACCTTGTCACCATTGAAAAGAAGCAAGTGATGGAGTCGCCTTTCGAAAGCTTAGAGTGATTCCAAGCACACTGAAAATAGACTTGATACTAGGGCTTCTCTAAAATAGTGTATTTGCTTTTGTTGTTTTTGTTTTGTTTTCTTCCTTTTTTTGTTTGATCTTTAATTTTTAATAATTTTTTTAGGTTTGTAACGGTTTTACTATCCTTTTCTTGGTCACCTATGTTAACCACTAACGTATATTTAATCTCTTTATTAAAAAAATAAAAAATTTAAAATACCAAAACTCACTTTCCTTTTTGTTCTATCCTTTTAAATTTCAAATATATATATTTTAATTTTTTTTTTCTAATATCATCTAGCAGGCCAATGTTCTATTTCGTTTTGTTCTCTAGTACTAATTAATTCAATTTTTATAACGTTTCAGGATGCTCAGAAAGTTGAAACTATATACAAATTATTTCAAATATGCATATGACACGGTTTGTTCTTTCTTTTAATACTAGCAACTATCTTATTTCAAAATATATATATATATATATGTATATATATTATATGTATATGTATATATTTTATGGTGAGAATAACTACATAGACGATAGTTTTAAGAATAAATTGTCGTTTATAATAGATTATTATCAATTATTATAGATGCTAGTTTCATCTTAAAATTGTCATTTTTATATGCATCCGCAAATAATAATAAAATTATAATATCGGCACTATAAAAATAAATAAATATATACAATTATGATCTAGTGTGCTACCTAACTTACCTTATGGCTGGCTATATAGTGGTAAAATTGATAAATTATAGATAGTAATATTAATTTACAGCAATTTTTTTTAATACACTAAAATTTTAATAAGGAAAAGCCAACACTTTAATGGAATCCAATTAAATTGTCATTAGATGTGTATATCACACTTGTAAGGTGAACTACCATTTGGTGGGCGATAGTCCACTGCAACATTTAGATGTGTGCTATTCTACAGCTTTAACGGCTCTAGTGGACTGTCTCCTATTATGTGGTGGGCGACATCTCCCATTATAGCAAAATCATGTATATATATATATAGTTATCTATATCTATATATATATATATATATAGAGAGAGAGAGAGAGAGAGAAAATCTTTCTACAATAAGGATAAATTGTGTTATAAAATGTGGATTTAATTTGGATTATTGGATTGAAATCAACAGTCTAAATGGTTTTAAGTAGTTACCATTAAATGATTCATTTTCTTTCATTAGGATTTTAGTATTAAAAAATCAAATAAAATCAAATATTTCCAATTGTCTATACTAAGTTTATATTTTATAACATATTTTTATCTTTATTTTAAAAGATGAGTATGTCTTTATTGTAAAAGAATTGTATTATATATATATATCAGATTAAGTCGACCTAATAGTTTTAGAAGATAAGTATGTCTATACTAATTGATGGACCGCAACTTATGTAGCAAATTTTAATTGAAAACATTAAAATGTATTTTATTTTTTAGTACTAAAATTCTAATAAAAGATAATCGACATTTTAAAGATAAACACTTAAAATGTCAGATAACATGTAGGTCCCAATGGTAATCCAATACCAGGGAGTGAAAAAATTAAAATTTTTGTGACACATCATCATTTAATATAATAATATTGGCTAAATAGCCCATTAGATTATTTCTCTTTCAGCAATAATCTAGTGAGCTACTTATTATAATACCAAATAGTGACTTGGCACAAAGGCTTTGCTATTTGTCACCGCTCGTGATCATCACCAATGAGACTGCAACTTATGTGACAAATTTTAATTGGAATCATTTAATTTAATTTAATTTTTAATACTAAAACTCTAATAAGTAAAAGTGAATCTTTAAAAGTAACCACTTAAAATGCTACATAATATATATGTTCTACTAATAATTTATCACCAGTAGGTGAAAATAGCAAAATTTTGTACCATATCATCATCTGATATAATAACATTGGTAATGTAGCCTACTAAATCATTATATAATATATATATATATATAAATATATAGATATTTGATATAGTAAAGATGCCGTGAGAACTTTATAATAAAAACATCTTATATATATAATCATTCTATGGTCAAGACACCTTGATTGTTTTATGGTCCGGAAGCTCTTGTACTGCTTCAAAATTGAGATTGAATAAAATCGTAATCTATATAAGTTTGACGAAGTACTAAAACTCTACAAGGGCAAAGTGAACTCTATATAAATTTATTTAAAACACAACCATGTCTTTAAATCTTAACCTTTGAAGGAATTCAAAAACTGATAAGTGACATCCTAATCGTTTTATGGTCAGAATATCATAACCACACACACACATACATATCAGCAATAATCCAATAGATAACAAGAAGAGAAATAAAATATAATTCTGAAAATAGATTGTTACTTCCAATTTTGAGCATTAGAAAATAAATTTATTTTACAAAGGATAATGATACGCTTGAATATAAACCAATTTACATACTGAGATGATCGCCTAAACAAAAGTTCACATGCTCCAAATGATCATCGTTTTAGCAGAAATTTCTCAATTCAACCGCAGGCCATAACCGAACTGCTCTTTCAGAAAAGACAATTGTAGAAGCCTTGTTATACTCGATTTACCCCTCTTGATATATTTCTTGCCCTCTATTTTATTTCTTGCCCTCTGCTGTTATGTCAAATTATTCAGTTGATATTATTTCAAGATAAAAGAAAGAATGAAATATTCTTCGAGGAAAGGAAAAATATTTTTCTTTAGCTGATACTATTTCAAAATAGAAGTAAATGATGAAATATTTTTCATCTTTATGCTCTTTGAGGTGTTCGACCCAATACATATCGTTGATTTATTGCCTTGGTAGTTCAACTATTTAAAAATCAAATGTTTCATTGTTAGTACACTACAATTCCAAGTCATGTTCGTCAAAGAACAACGATCAATTGATACTTGGAAGAGGCTCACCATAGTTTGATCTCTTGGTTATTTTGTAATTGCCGAGATATGGAGAATTTATATATGTAAATCTGATATGCTCACTCGGTTATTTTCCAATAAATGTTTGAGGTGCATTTGGATAATTTATGTAAACATGTTTGTGTAATATCAATAAAAATATTATTTACATTTCGTCGGATATTGTTTTGTATATATATATGTATATTCCATATATATATGTGTGTGTGTGTATTCTTTTAGCGCACACACACACACACACATATATATATATATATAGATCAAAAGCTAATTAATTTATTCGCCAAAAAAAGATAAACAATAATAAATAATATTTAAGATATATATTATTAATATGTTAATCAATATACGATCATATATATATATATATATATATAAATATGTTCAATAAACAATATTACATTAATTCAATAAACAAGTTTCAACAAAAGAATTAAATTATATTGACCCTCAAACTATTACAATTTCTAAATGATCAACTATTTCTAACATTGAAGTAGTTTTATTAAAATTCATTATCGAAACATTTAAACTTCAATTTATATATGTACAGGATCACACATACGAAAAAACATAAAATACTAAGTTAGCGGCGGGAGTGGGTAAATAATTCAGATTTAGCAATGCACATGTCGCTAAATCTTTACATTAGCGACGCTGGCGTCACAATACTCTTAGAATAGGCAACGAAAATCGTCGCTAAAAGTGTTTAAATTCAAATTGGTCAACGATTTGTCTACTAACTTGTATTGAATGCATCATTTAATTTCGCCATCCACCTCCTTATATTTGCAATAAATTATATTTATATTTTATGTTCTTAAGTGACTTCTAGTTTCTGGATCATTTTTTCTATGCGCAGAATCATCACACGAAGCTGAAAACAAACTCGATCAATTTACACATTGCAAGTAAGTTCGATTTACACATAAATATTAAGCAGTATTTATAGTGTATTGCATAATTTTGCTAGAAGTTCGATCGTATATATTGCTGTTTATATTATCCTTATTATTCATGCACGTAAATTAATGTTATTTTTTTGTAATTTATTTTCTTTTTTGGTTACTTGCATATGTTGATTCAATACTAAGATTACTGCATTAATAACTCAAATAATATGTTGTGGAATTCATAAGTCATGGATATATTCGGATAGACGATCCACATAGCTTGTCAAAGGTGTGGATGAATTTTCAGCGTTCGCAACGAAAAATGCAAGTGATTGTAATGATGTTCGGTGTCCTTGCATGAAATGTGGCAATATGATATTGCGTTCTATAAATGACATCAAAGGTCACATATATTGGAATGGATTTGGCACGGTGAATCCTATGAGTCTGGTGGCAAGGCGCCGTCACAGTTTGTTAATCGAGATTTAGAGTTTGATGAATATGACAGTGATAACGAAGAAGATGTGGCATTCAACAACATTGAAATGATTCATTATGCCTTTGATAATATTGACACCGATATTCCAAAAAATCCTTATTTTAAAACTGAAAGAAGAAATTCTGATTTTAAAACTATCATGTCAATCTAACATGAACCTGATTATATATATATACATAATTTTTCTTCCATTCAGAAATTCTGGTTGAGTTTTATGCAAAAAATATCACTAATACGTACTATTAGTGACGCATTAAAAAATATTAGTGACAGTTCACGCACAATCCCACATCGTAAGGACCACAACTTACTGTGTGGAATTATACTTGAACTGTTACTAATAGCTACTATTAGTGACAAAAGAGTCACTAATAGTATGTATTAGTGACTTTTACCTTATTATACTAGACGATGATGTGGCATAAAAATATTGCTATTAGTCACTACTAATTGATGGACCGCAACTTATGTAGCAAATTTTAATTGAGAACATTAAAATGTATTTTATTTTTTAGTTCTAAAACTCTAATAAAAGAAAATCAACATTTTAAAGATAAGCACTTAAAATGTCACATAACATATAGGTCTCAATGGTAATCCAATACTAGTGAGTGAAAAAATTAATTTTTTTGTGACAGATCATCATCTAGTACAATAACATTGGCTAAATAGCCCACTAGATTATTTCTCTTTCAGTAATGATCTAGTGAGCTACTTATGTTATAATACCAAATAGTGACTTGGCACAAAGGCTTTGCTATTTGTCACCACTCGTGATCATCACCAATGAAACTTCAATTTATGTGACAAATTTTAATTGGAATCATTTAATTTAATTTTTTAATACTAAAACTCTAATAAGAAAAAGTGAATCTTTAAAAGTAACCACTTAAAATACTACATAATATATATGTTCTACTAATAATTTATCACCAGTGGGTGAAAACAACAAACTCTTGTATCATATCATCGTCTGATATAATGACATTGGTAATGTGGTCTACTAAATCATTATATATATATAGATATTTAATATAGTAAAGACACCGTGAGAATTTTATAGTAAAGACATCATCTATATATATATATATACATGCATGCTAAGGCACCCGAATTCGGGTGCCTCAGCGAGACCGATGACATGGTAATTTTGACGATAACAGAGCTGCAAATTTGGCTTTCAAATTCCAATAAATTTAAAAAACACTTTTGTGTGGAGCTCAGTCCGAATTTTGACTTTCAATTTCCAAAATGTTTGACACACCTTGTTTCACTTTTGACCGAAATTAGGGCTCGGGCCCTTCATTTGTGTGGGAGGAGCTCAAATCGAACGCAGCCACTCGTGGGAGATCACCAAACGCAGCCACCACTACTGAGTCATTCTCCGGTCACCTCCTCTGCACCAATCAATGGCGAAAGGCAGTAGTAATCGGCGGCGAATACTCCAGCACGGGCTTCCTTTGCACCAGTCGGCGGTGTTACTCTAACAAGGTATTGGGTATTTTGCACGAATTCGAAACTTAGTGGGTTAGATATGTAAAGAAGATGGTGCTGCTCCCTCTCCTTCCTTTTGCCACCTGAATGATTCTGTTTAAATAATTAAATTTAGTTGGTTTCTGCAACTTGATGTGGAGTAAGGTAGTATGTGAATCATTTATTTGTTTAGCCATTTGCAATGTTTTCATATGTCTACCATGCTTTATACAAGTAATGTTAAAATAGCAAATTTGGTCAGCTAGTGATTTTAAACCTGTCAGGACACTCTCTGGACATGAAGCAAAAGTGACTTCTTTGGATGTTGCAGGAAGTCAGTTTTCTAATCATGGATTTATATATATATATATATATATTTTTTTTTTTTTTCTTTTTTCATTCCATTTGGTGTTAATATATTCATTCTGATATAGGTTACCCTGCTTGGGAACTTCCTTTCTTCTTGTCTTTGAAAGATAGTTGTTCTTTATTTTTAGAATCTTTAGACGTTTATATTTTAATCCACATTATGCTTGAAATGCTTGTCTTTATATTTTAATGAACTAGATCTTACTTGAGCCAAGTGAGTGGTTATTGGTCAGGCTTAACAAAACAGTCTCAAGTTATTGTTTTCTGTTGGATTGTTTCTGCAATGTACCTCTGTACTAGTCAATGTGAACTTATTAATCCATTCATAGACCTCTTTACATGTATATGAAAATGTATAAACAAAAACCTTTTTTGTTTTTAATTTTGGTGCTTAAAGATCAATAGTACAATAGGAAAGTATGTATAAAAATCAGGTTGCAGCTGTCTCAGCTCCTAACTTCATTAAGACAGTATGTTTGAAAATCATTAATTCAAATAACATATATTTCAAGCTCCATTAGATATTATATATGTCTCTCTCAAAATAGATGGCATTAGATCTTGCATCATATATGTGCTTTTAGGATGGAATTTCCCTATAACATTTCATCTGCAATGATATTTATATTCTTTAAGTGCAAGAGCAGCTATCGAACACATTTGATTAATTAAAACTGATTTCTTCTGTAATTGGTTTTTAGGTTCGATGCCATCATCAAGTACAGAAATTTATGTTCAGCATAAATGTGTATGTGGTGGTTATATGAAACCAAAGATATCTAATTCAGAAAAAAAAATCCGAATAGAAAATATTGGAAATGTTATAATATCAAGGTTTGTTTGCAAGAAGATCAACTGTATTACAGAAAAACTATTTTGAATGACTTATTCTTTACGGATTATGTTTACAGGATGGTGTGTATTGTGGAAATTTTATTTGGGATGACGAAATACAAATTATAAGCTCAAACTGGGAATTAGATTGCAATGTTAGAGAGTTAAAGTCTGATGTGAATGTTATCCTCAACATTTTGATTGAAAAGCAACAAGAAGACAAGCAAAGAGCTAACACAGTTTATTACATATGTTTGCTTGTGATAGTTTTAGGAGTTATTTTATATTTTAGCAAGATAATCTAGTTTGTAACATTTGTTTTAATTTTTTTATGCATTTGTAGTACCTATAAAACAGATTACTCTTGTGATTCATTATGTATTAATTGAAAGTAGCTACCTCTTTGTGTTTCATTATTTATTAATTAAAGATGGTTCCTTACAATTGAACACCCACATGTCTTTCAGGGTTATTTGTTTTTAAATAAATTTCGAAAAAAAAAATTTGACCAAGAGCTTCCCCAGGTGCCTGGGAAGGTGTTTGGCAAGCTTTGCCTGCTGGGCTGCATGAAAAAAAAAATTAAATTTTTACTAGGTGCCTGGGGAGGTGCCTGACAAGTTCTACCTGCTGGGCTGCATGAAAAAAATAGAACACCAACTAAGTTTTATTAGAAACTGCAACATATGGCCAAAGCAAGAATAGAACACCAAACTGTATTTTTTGCTTCTTTGCATACCCAACTTAGTAATTTTCTCACATTTCATTTTCTAAGCAACAAAACATTTCTTAGCAACCACAACTAAGCTAAAAAAATATATAAACCAAATAGTATTTTCAGTTCAACAGAAAAAACACACAATAAATAAATAATTTCTTCACTTGAAAAATTCCGATCTTCACTTGAAAATTTTCAATCCTGAAAACGATTGGAATTAAAGTATATAATGTCATCATTAATCTTGAAAAAATCAAACTTAATAATAAATGAAAATCCCCAACACTTACATATTGCACTACCAGCTTGAGATGTCATTTCATCTTCGAATGATGATTCTGAATTGATATTGTCGTCATCAATTGTTGATCTATAAGAAATTCATGAAAAAATCAGTTTTTATTGAACAAAATAAATTTCCACATATTTATAACTAGAAAATATATGAACCTACCTTTCACCCAATTTAGAACAATTTCTTTTATCATGTGCTTGCCCCCGAAGCCCGCATCTTCGACAAAGTCTCTTTTTCGAAATTGCAATCTCTTTACCAGATTTAATCCGTCTTCCACATCCTTTTGATATAACCTGTAGCGAATGCTAATACTTGTGGGCTGTTTCGAACTTTTGCTATTTGATTGTGAGATGACATTTTTCTTCCATTAATCTCTTTCATTTTTCCATGTAACACATTCATCTCATTCATATAGAAAGAAAAGCCTTCACCAGTGAGCGATGCATCATCAATTACAATAGATGAAAAATGGGATAGGTTTGTATGGCGTGTCATCAAGTCCATTTCATGTGGATCATCCATTTCTTGACCATACTTATCCTGCAGTGAATTTTTTACATCTTTTGTTCATCTTATCAAGATGTACTAGCTAGGTAGATGTATGATCTGTCTCAGATGAAAAAATACTAACATATGCCTACATGGAATTCCTTTGAACTCAAACTATCTGCATGTACAAGTAACATCATTTGATTGTTTGTTAAAACAAATTTGTCTGTTAAAACAAACTTGTCAGCATCTTGTTTCAAAGTTCTCATCGGGTCTCTATACACTATAAAGAATAATGTCATCATCCTCAAATGTGAATGTGGCATTTATAGTTTAAGCGGTACTTTCAAACATCTCTTTTTGGAAGATAATAAAATTTCTCTTTATGTATACTTCTACCATTTGTTTCTCCATATCCCACAAAAATTTCAGTTTTGGTCTCTCATTCACATTGACATGATCTGCAACTAACTCCTTATGTCGCTGATGTCTAAGAGCTCTATTAAAACGATTGATGAAACCCATCAAAGAATACCTTCTTGAAATGTATTTCTTGAAAAAAGAATGACAACTTTCGGCTCTCTGACTACTACTCATTCCAGCACTGAAATATTTATTGACATATGCCGGAATCCATTTTGCACGAATCTTAAATATTTCACCTAACCATGCATTATCTTCCAATTTAAGGTTATGTATCAACTCCATCCAACATGCTTCAAATTCTTCAAATGTCTCATATTTAAATATAACACTCTTGAAATGTTGATAATTATCTCGACACACTACCGAGTCAATTTTAACCAAAAATTTGTTCAAAATGTGTCATATACAATATTGATGAATAGCTAATGGGAAAACTTGAGCTATTGCTTTCGTCATTGCAGGATCTTGATCAGTGATAATAACTTGAGGAGAACCCCTTGACCTAGAATCTAACAACTTATTGAATAAGCAAAGAAATGATTCTGTTTTTTCATCACTTAAAAAACCACATTCGAAAATAATTGTTTGACCGTGATAATTTACTCCTGTAAGCGACACAAAAACCATACCATACTTATTGGTTTTGTAAGTTGTATCGAAGACTATAACATCACTAAATGTATCGTATGATCTTCTTGCAATAGAATCTGCCCAAAAGTATCGCACAAGCCTAGTTGCTTCATCAAGCTCATAGTAAAAAAAAAAATGAATCATTTTTTTGTTTTTTGAAACGAAAAAATTCTACCATGTTTTCTACATCAAACTCTCTTTCCTCTTCTTCAATTTTTGTTTTATAATTTCTTAAATCATTTTTAGTACAACCAAGATTTTCAGGACCACCAGATTCAATCTCCATTATTCTAATTTGTTGGCATGTTGGTACGTTTGCTGAGGATAATTGGTCATTTAGAGCTATCTTCGCAGCAGAAACACACATATGTGACCTTAGTAAATGTACCTTTGTATGAGTTGAAAGAGCATGATGTTTATGCTCTTCTATAAACAAACTAACTATCCAATTCGGGCATGTTTGTCGCTTTACCAAATATAGCCTTGCTTTACAACCTACTCGAACAGTTGCTCGGTTCCTTTCGCTTGGTCGTGGGACACTATCATTCAACTTTTTCTAATAAAAGTCATTTGTTATTCCTTCCTTACAACAAACAAATTGTTTCCAAATCAACTCATTTGTTCCAGGTTTCTTCTTGCTATTTCCAATCATTGCACTAAACCCACATTCCCGAGCATATGCATTATAGAAAGCAAAGGCCTTTTCAGTTGATGTAAATTCTTGTCCAACTTTAGGTTTCTTTTCATCCTCAACATGTAGAGTAAAAACTTAACTTGCAGAGCTAGATTCTTTCATTCCTCTATGATCTGTGGACAGTATTGGAAGCTTGGGAGCTAGAAATTCAGAAGATCATGTATCCAATGTGTTTGTCAGCATAGCAACATTTACAAGAACCACTAATGGAATAAGAATAAAAACTTGGCAGGTAACATACTTTCAATTTCCAACTTTTTTATTTTATTTTATTGGTTTACCTTATTTTAGCTCCATCATATACATATATACGTGAATGAAAAGAAGTTTCAGCGTTTCACTCTTACCTTATTTTTACTCTTTTTTTTTCTTCCCCAAGTCTTAGACTAAACATAGTATTTAGACACACATAATTTCACTTCTTCTTTTCTTTTTTTTTCTCCCTGTGAAAGTAAAATTCATTTTTTCTTCTTGTCTACTCAAACTTGTCTTAACAATCAAATATTTACTATTTTAACCAGCTTATTTCAGATTTAGCAGTCAAGAATATCATGCCAATTGTTGAAAATTCCAAATTTAGCAACCAAAAGTAGTCAAAAGTATATGCATTGAAAACTTCATCTAAATTTTATACGCATTGAAAGCAGCTATCAAGCATGAAAGGATTCTAGAGTTTTGCATGTGCGCAGGAATAAACATAGCTATCAAACATGAAAGGATTAACCCGGTAAATTGGGAAAAAAATCCCTAAACCTTAAATTTCAAAAAATTAGAAATACCTCCGGCAAAGTTCTTCTCTGTCGCCGCCTGCCGACTGACGAGTTAGCTAAATGCCGCCGCCGGTGTAGAGGAACCCTGCTGAGGCGTATGGAAGCCCGCGGTGCAGAGGAAACTTCAGTGTTGCCTTCGTCGCCGCCGATGGCTTTTCGCTTCGCCGCTGAGTCTAGTTTGAACAGGAACGCTGAGCCGGACTTAGCCTGAAGTAAGGCTGACTGGCGGCGATTGCGGAGCTGGCTGGCCAGAATAACCTCTGGTTTTTCTGGACAAGAGGGGGTATGCGCGGAATGTGAGACCAATTGGGTGCAGAGAGGCAAGTTTAAAAATTTTCAAAAACGCACCATTTTGCCCATCCTTTCCCCCTTTGACTTTCAATTTGACCAAACTATCCAATTAATTTTGACTTAATTCAAAATGTTTGATCGAGATTAATTTTTACCGAATTCAAAATGTGGGCCCTTCATTCAAAAATGCGTCTGGCACAAATTCAAAAACACGTTTCTTATTGACAGCGTCACCGTTATCGTGTTTTCGGGTTCCTTAGGGGAGCCCGATCTAGTGCCTTAGCGGTATATATATATAATCCTTCTATGGTAGTCTATAAAAATTTGATGAAGTACTAAAACTCTACAAGGGCAAAGTGAACTCTATATGGATTTATTAAAAATACAAACATGTCTTTAAATCTTAACATTTGAAGCAATTCAAAAACTAATAAATAACATCCTAATCATTTTATGATCTCGTGACCACACACACATACATATAGGAAATAATCAAATAGATAACAAGAAGAGAAACCAAATATATTTCAGAAAATAGATTGTTACTTCCAAGTTTCAGCATCAGAAAATAGAGTTATTTTACAAAGGATAATAATACGCTAGAATATAAACAAACATACTGAGATGAGCCTAAGCAGAAGTTCACATGCTCCAAATGATCATCGATTTAGCAGAAAATTTTCAATTCAACTGCAGGCCATAACCAAACTGTTCATTCAGAGAAGACAGCTCTAGACGCCTTCTTATACTCCCTTTATCCCTCTTGATTTCGACTAGCTTATCATGAACACACCACGCAAAGCTGAGAAAATGGTCGCGCTTCATGCCCTCGTTGTAACAACCCCAGTAGCTAGGATGATATGTAACATAGTACCAAGCAGAAGCTTTTGCATGCATGTCATCAGATTCAGAATCTCCGCCACTTTTCTTCTCATTAAACCAGTTCCTAGCTTCCTTCCTCAAAGCCCTCACAGCCATGGTAATTGCTTCCACATCTCGTCTCTTTGTAAAAGATTTCAACATTCTCATGATACTCCCGCTGAGTATTTCAGCTTCGGTTTTGATCCCATAATAGTCCAACAGATTTCCCAACTTGTAGTCGTAACTGCTTTTGTAATAGAAAGCATCGTCGATGTAATCCTCGAAGCCATCAACTTCCATGTCAGGGTCATAAGACATCCTTGCAACTTCCATAGTGAAGGACCGAATAGAGCTGGTATGCGATGCCATGTCCATTACCTCGCGGAAAAGCTTTCCAATCACATTGTGTGATTCGTAGGTAGGTTTATCGGGCTTTTCCATGAAATCAGGATACTCTTTGACATGTAGATGAGATGGTATTTCAGCTGGTATGCCAGTTTTTGGAAAATCAACGGCTATCGAAAATAGTCTTGCAAGCTCTACACAAGAACTGCTCATGGCTTTGGAGGGCTCCTTATCTGCAAACACAGTGTGAGCATTGGCAATGATCCCCAAGCTATCGTTGACTATATAGTTGGTAAAATATTCTTGGACTTCCTGCATAAAAGAACATAGTACGAAGAACAAGAAAAAGATAAACGGAAAAAAACAAAAATAATTCACATAGGATCATCCAAGGGAGAAGTATAACGAAATTAATTCATATAGGATCATCCAAGAGAGAAGTACCTCAATTGTGACATCATAATCTAAGAGCCTACTTGGTGCTGGGGTATAATCCATAGGTTCAATTTGCTTGGGAGGAATTAATTCAGGATCCCAGCAAACAAAGTAGATATCTCCATCAAGATCACTTCCAGAACATTCATTTGGGTGAGGTCTAACACATTACAAATACAATTTAGTATAAGTCACCAGGTTCAGAAGTAAAATGCACAGAAACCAAGTAAAAGCACAGGCAACAGGACTCTAATATCACAGGCAAACAGGGACACTAATATGCTTAAGCATTAAAGATTTTAAGAAAATTCAAGTTATAAGTTTCTACATTCGAAACTAAACCATCCCACATTTAAACAAATAAATATTTTTCCTCGACCATGTAAAGTATAAATACTGTTTTGTTATAAAAATGCATGCAGTGGAAAATAAATTAGAAAATATTAAATTACATGTTTGCTAGCAGACTTGATGGTTCAGGTGTACTAAAATAAAAAAAGGGAATTCTAAGGTTTAAAACAATAAAGCCACTAAAATTCTTTTCGAAAAGCAATATTAAACTGGAATACTGAAGATATGTAACAATATTTTCAATGTAGCTAAAGTACCAGAGATGTATCTCACCTTGATCCTTTTTGTGGAAATACTACACAGTCTACCATATGGTGCAAAGCTGGCACATTCACAGCCCTCAAAACACGCACATCCCCCGGATGTAAGCATGGGTTTTTCGCAACAACTACCCTTTCGGTAGCAATAAAACGTCGCTGTGTCCCATTGGCACCGAGCGTGGAGGTTCTTGAGCCAGAAAATTGCACAAACACCTGCCCATATTCCAAGGTTCTAGTTTCATCTAAACATCCCATCATTGCTCTTCCATTTGGGATGAATATCCTTGTTTTAATTCGTAAATCCAGCAACTTTGATGCTCGAAATGTTTGCAGCATCATTGAAAGGTATGGCTCAGCATCGGGCTTATAACCGCACATGAGCAACTCCTTAAGGATGTTAGTATTCTCTCCAGGAGACATCATGTCAAGAGCCTCCTGAGCTCGTAATGGATCAGTCAAAATGGCATCGAGCTGCTGCACGGCTTCCCTTTGTATTTTCAGGAAAGCTTGATCCTCAACTCCAAGGGTAGACAAGAGACTAATCAACTGGCGATTCAGAAAACAAGGCTGAAACTTACTCCAAGCTAAAACGTCAAGCTTTGTGTTATCTGATTCATACTTGCACATAGTCTTCCTCAGCGATAATTTGAATGATGAGGTTGGATCAACAGCCACAACGCCTTTATACCCTCCGTATCGAATCTGAAAAGCAGATGGTGTGACCCCCTTACAGCCACCACATTTTAAGGCCACTTTCCTAGCAAATGTAGAAGATATTTTTCCTATCCCATCAGAGAAAGCATACTTCACCCCACCATACGTAACCTCAATATCAGGGATTTTTTCAATTTCATCCTCATAAACGCTCAGTGTTTCTGTCGAAGAACCAAAGGATTGACCCAGTCTGGCTGCATACTTTGCCACATTTCTTATCTGGCGAAAATCTCCCATCCATTCTCTTATGTCAGCGGCGGTAATTCCATCACTTGGAGCAAACATCCATGTAGAATTATCTCTTAACTGACTCGATGAAAATGCAAGAAATTCGAACTTCTTATTACCAATTACTATGCCATTTCTAAGAACAGAAAGAACCCTTTTATAGAGTCCAGTTTTTCTATCCTCATTCGCAGCAGAATTGCGTGGAGATAAATCTGTTGAGTACATTTTATCCAGCTCCTCGTCAACAAATGAAACACGAAGAAAGTTATCAATATCATTGGAATAATGGCGTAACACACGATTTGAAACATTAATCTCTGGGCCAAAGAAATAGACTTTACATGGGGTTATTTGGACCCTGCGCACATACACCAACCCACCATCCAAGGATATCACCGGTGATTTTGGAGGTCTCTTTGATGTGAAGTACTTTCTATACTGCTCACTAAGCCACGTTGAAGGTTCATAGCAGCATTCTTTTAAATTATATAGTTTATCCAGGGAATGTTCTATACATGCAACATTTATTCTCCGCGGATCAACCAACCGATAGAAATCAACATCCAATGACGGCCCTGTAAGACACCCTTGCTGGAGCAGTGTGTTAATTTTAAATATGATATCATATGGCAAATGCACACCAGAAGCAGGACCAACAATGGGGACTAAATCCAAGTTGCAAGAAAAAGAGGAACCAGTCTCCAAGATAAATCTCCCTTCACTCTCTTTATAGTAAGCAAAGTTTTCCTGAAAATTTGGAAGCTGAGGACCACTAGGAAGCTCCAAACATAGAGCAGATGACTGACCAATACAGCATGATGGACTGAAATCAGTTGCCCGGACCCACTGATCATCAGGAGTATCCTTACAGAAGTTAAGGTTAGGGTCTTCATACACATTTCCTGAAGAGCGTACATCCTTTTCATAAATCCGGGGAGCACCAAGCAACTACAATATATAATATAAACATGTTAAGAGTCTTTTTAGATTTCAGGTATGAGCAAGCAAAAATAATTATAAGCATTGTGAACAGAAATGGCAGTTGGAAAAGCAAACTGAAGAGATTAAAATCAAGGATGTCAAATGTTTTGTTGTCAGAATTAAGATTGAACAACAGCATCCCATAAAATCTTTAATAGGATAATTATGAAACATCATTCCGTGTGATAAGTCAATTTCTTTATAAATTCATTAATAATAGATGCATTAGAAACCTTTTTCTCAAACAAATATAGATAATAGAGATGGGCAGAAGGAAGAGATCATAATTCATAAAAGAGGAGCGATTAGTAAATGATGCAAAGGAACACATCTAACCAATCATTTCTCTCAAATGATGCAAAGGAAGATTCAAGCTTTCTAATTTAAAAAATCTAATAGATGCAAGATGACCAAGACAGATAAAACATCACAAACCCATAATTCAAATACACATCAAAATGTCTACCAAAAAACGAAATGCATCCAAAACATTTTCACTTCACCAGTGATTATATTCAATCTCTAAATACCCTATTCACGGAGAAAATCCTGGTACAACTCAACCAAGGCATGCTATAATAACATAGTAATAAATTCTCCTTTGCCATTTATTACTGATGGGGATCCATTTTCTGTTTGTATTAAAAATGTAAATTCACATAATATTTGCAAAAAGATTCCATTCCCCAAATTTTGGAATTCAATAAACTTTTGAAAAGTGTAGATTCTTCAAATAGTCATGAAATTGAGAAAATTGGATTTTCTCACAAACAGAAATATAGCATTAAGTCATGAGGGAAAGAATGCAATGACAACGCCCACAAGAGCCTATGCTAATTCTTAGTTTTCTTAAAATAATAAAACAATAATTTCACATGGAATAACAAGCAAATTCAACATAGAATGAAACAAACTATTCAATCCCTGCAGCAGATATAAAAAGGTTTAGGTGAATATCAATATAAACGAATAATCTAAGTACCTGTATTAACAAAAAATAAAGAAAAATCTAAGCACCTGAATCAAAAGATATTTGACAGTTTGTCCACGTGGACGATGTAGCTCAATCTGCCAGACGTTCTCATAGGAAAGCTGAAGTTTATATTCAATGTCCTGGTATATAAAGTGAAAATGTAGTTTCCGAAGTCCAATCCCAAAATCTACCGAAACATTCTCTCGTTTCCATAGACAATAAAACTTTTCCTTTGAGATCTGACAGCCAAAATGCAGCGTTAGGTTTGTCAAGCTATGCAAAAAGGTTCTAGGCTTGGCTACAATATCAGTTTCCATTGACCGGGCAGTGAGATAGGAACGTCCATACCATAGGCGTGTACTAGCCAAGGAAATAATTAATTCAGCATAAAGGGTGGAAGTGAATTGAACAATAGCATAGTATCGACCCCCACTCTTGAGTTTGCGGAGCTTAAGAGCAAAAACAGTTCCTTCTCCTGTGTGGTTCTCCAGAAATTCCTTAACAACTTCTGCAGACACAGTTGAAGGGAATCCAGACAAGTGTATCGTCCTACCCATCCAAACAAAGAATTTCACAGTGGCTTTGCTACTATATGCTGCTGACACTCATTAAAGATACAAAAGATTCAGCTTCCAATCATACAATGGCTTTTACTGATGAAAAATCTACATTCTATGTAAAAAACAAGTCAGAGCTCTTAAGCAGAAACAATAGTGAAGGAAAACAATGACACGTGACACATTTCACCCACGTAATGTTTCAACGTGTTTCTATTTTTTCCATCTTTTTTTTAATAACTTGCATATGCAATATTTAATATGGGAAAGCAGCAAAACTCAATAAGCAATCAATGGGACTAGGAGTAGGAGGTCTGCTATTGCTAGTAAATTCTTAAACTAACAATTGTAGTCCTCTTATTTTCTATCTGATTAGTGCATAGCACATTCAAGCAAAAAAAATTACCACTTGAAAATGCTTAAAATTATGCTTAATAGTTGTGATACATTATGATTAAATTGTTAAACTAAATTTGTACAATCATACAAGGCTTCACCATGATCAGCAACTCATAGGACATGTTTTTGGTGCCTTCAATTGCAGAACTTGCAATTATTGATTCATTGAGGCAAAAACTTACAATAGAAGGTCAAAATTCCGGATGGACAAAAGTTTTAAGAACAAAAAATCGTTTCAAATATAGGTACAAGAAGAGTTCAAATGCAACAACTAAAGATATTTAAAATATCTTGGTAGTCTATATCATGTTTATTTTTCGCATGTTTAGTTTTGCAGAAGACTATGTTTTTCATCTGTTCCATGAGTTCAATAAATTTTTCAGGGAAAAAAAAGCAGAAAAATTTTAGATCTTCATTGATCATATTGATTCCTGATCTAGTGATGAGAGGGAGGAAAAAATAAAAAAATCAAATCAAATCAACTGACGGGAAATTCAGGTAGCAAAAAATGGTTATTCTTTGTTTAAGCCAGAAATGCCAGTTTTCCATGTTAGTAAGAATTGTGTTTCACACCAAATATGAAAATCGTAATTCAATAAAGTAGAAATTTTAAATTTAGAATTTTGAAAGCCGCTATCTAAAATAACAACAGAAAATCTCACACGGGTTTAGACTTGCAGTTAGGTAATTAGAGAATGAAATAATAAGTTAAAACCTTTGTATCACGCGATCAAAAACCCGTCGAAGTCCAAAAAGCACTCTTTTATATGAACAAACATAATAAAACCGTTCAAAAGATGAAAGACAAAACAGAAACACATTAGAAAAAGTACATCCAAATTTCTAGGGACCCATAGAAAAACAAGAAAATTCTGCCCAACAAGCCTCCCAAAAAAAAAAAAACAAAAACAAAAGAAAGACACCCATTTAAGCAAATTCATAGTACAACCTTTAAACAGATCCAAAAACAGAAAAAAACTTATAGAAGATCAAAAACCCACAAAATAAACAAAACCATCAAGGCAAAAGGATAGCCAAAGTGTTCTGAAAACCGCATGAAGAAGAAGAAGTTATTGATCAGAAATAAACCACAAGGTGAGAGAAGCACACGAAAGCAGAGAGTCCCTTTGTCGTCAACCTTTAGTCAATCTTCACCAAAAACGCCATTCTTCACAGAAACTTCACTCAGAACTCACTTTGCTCGAAAGAAAATTATTATAGAAGGAAGAAAAAGAAGACGGGAAGGCTTATGATTCCCTCCTTCGAGGGTCCATTTTCCTTATAAAAAAGCATATATTCATGCTGACGTGGGAATATGACGTCATCTTCAGCTATAAGCCTTCAATGTTCTTCTTCCCACTTCTCGTTCCTCTAAAACGCTCAAACCCACTTGAGACTGACACGTTTCGACTAATTAATGGTTGGCGTTGACTTAAAAATTTGACTTTCTAGTGGAAAATACTCTACTTTGCTTACACGTATCGAATTTGCGGCTGTGTTCGAGCGTAGGAAATCATAACTTTCCCATATTTATTCGGAAATATAAACATTTGGAAAAATTAGACTTTATTTTAGACTTTTCGATTTTACTTTAATTACATTTCAACCTACAATTTTGAAAAATCATTATTAACTTTGTATCTGTTAATTATTACTTAAATTTAAATGGTAAAGCCAAAATATATATTTTCACAATGTTATTCAATCATAAAATATTAATTTTAATTTTCTTTCAGCCTTTAATTTTTGCAAATTAAATGGTTAAAAGTTAATATAAAAATCTGTTTCCATGAATATAAAAAGTAGATAGAATGTTATTGATGAAATTTCAAAACCATTATAAAGTAATGTAAGAAGATCTAAATAGAATTTGCCCTACTCATAATTACCCTATGGTGTTTGAACTTTTTCTTTGGCACTTTTGTCCTAAATTTTAATTTTTTATGCACTTTGATATTTAAAACTACTTTTAATTTAATTTTTAACAGTTTTGCAGCATATTGTACACTTATCACAATAAAAAAAAGAACAATGAAATTATACCAAACAACTTTATGAGGCCTTTATATATTGTGTCAAGTGCCATTCATGTTTCAAAACTGTTAAAAATTAAACTATAAATAGTTTAAAGATCATATAGTTTAAAGATCATAATGCACCAAAAACTTACGAGATCCAAATGCTAAAGAAAATAAAATTAAATATCAAAGTACAATTATAAATATAATTTAGGGAGATAATAATTCCAACAACTTATTTTCTACTTTCTGTTTTGCCTATAATCATATTATTATATCCAGTGATTAAAACTTAAAATTAATAGAGACGTGCTATTCCTATTATAATAGTATTGTATATTTTTTTGATGGTTTTGGTTCGAAAAAATTGTTGATTTTTATGCATTTATTTAAATTTGTTACTATCAAAATTATTTTTATTTTATTTTATGAAAATAAAAGGAAATATTGAAATAATAAATAGAATATTACTTTTTTTAAAAAGATACTAAACAGAAAATTGCTTAGGGCATTAACTTTTTTATGGATGATTTTAGATACCATTATACCAGCTTATATAATAGAATATGAAGGGTTTGCTAAAATGATAAATATATTATAAATAAATAAATGAACTTTAAACAAATTAATTAAAACAATATTAATAATCAAAATTTTTATATAAATTTTCTACCACAATCATCGTTGTAAGGGTTAATTTTAACTATAGCCTTTGAAAATTGGCTTAAATTAAATTTAATATTTTAAATTTTTGATAATACATATGCAGCCTCTGCATGCATATGCAATTATTATTATACTATTGTCTAATATTTATTGAAAAGAAGATACATTTAAAATCAAAGGAATAATGATAATTTCATATACCAGTAGAGGCTACAAATTTCTTGTCAAAAATTTAAACTGATAAATTTGATTTAATCCAAACATCAAAGGGTTTCGTGGTAAATCATAATGCTTTCTCTATCTAAGAGAATTGTAAATTAACTAATAAGATGAAGCCATGTCAGCGATTACAAGCACATTATTAACCAGTGAATAAATTTTAATCAGGTGATATGTTCTGATGTAGATAAAGTTTATTGGTAAATATAAAATTTGGTGTGTGATAAAGATCATACCAAACCAAATAATAGA
>QANX01003041.1:6459-32616 GCA_003254975.1 Ochetophila trinervis | reverse complement strand
TAAGAATTAAAAAAAAAAATAAGTAAAGGCGACGCTGACGTCTCCAATAATGCAGTATTGGTGACACCAGCGTCGCCAATAATACAGTATTGGCGACGCCAGCGTCGCCAATAGCCCTAATTTGTGTTTTTTTTTTTTTTGCATTGTTTATAATTTGATATATGTATACATAATGCATTTCCTTTCGTATACATTTTAAGTCTTAAAATTATATATTGTAGATGAAGAGTACAAATTATATATGTATACATACGGTAATACTTTTTTTTTTTGTTGCATTGTTTATAATGTTATATATGTATACATCTGTATTTCCTTTCGTATACATTTTAAGTCTTCAAATTATATATTGTAGATTAAGAGTACAAATTACTTGAGAATTAAAAAAAAAATAGGGGCACTAAAGGCGACGCTGGCGTCACCAATAATTCAGTATTGGCGACACCAGCGTCGCCAATAATACAGTATTGGCGACGCTGGTGTCGCCAATAGCCCTAATTTGTTTTTTTTTTTTTTGCATTGTTTATAATTTGATATATGTATACACAATGCATTTCCTTTCGTATACATTTTAAGTCTTAAAATTATATATTGTAGATGAAGAGTACAAATTATATATGTATACATTCGGTAATACTTTTTTTTTGGTTGCATTGTTTATTGTTCAAAAATTCAATGTCAATCATACATGGTAACATATAAACATAAATATACCTTATCATTGCTTGCCTAATATAAACATAATTAAATTACATATAATTATCATAACCACATCCCTTCACAATCTTCACGAATATAAACTTTGTCCCTGTCTTCGTCACTGTTAACATCAATGTCGTGCTCCACACAAGGGAGACGATCGGAAAATGGGTTATGATCCATGGGAGCGTCTTCGTTTTCATCGTCTTGTTGAACATCATCAACAAATACATCACGTTGTGGTGGAGATAGCACTACTGACCAACGTGGATCAACCTGATCCTCGACGTAAAAAACTTGCTGCGCTTGTGAGGCCATGATGAATGGTTCTGATATGTGACCTAACTTATTAAAATTGACACATGTAAAGCCTAAATCATCAGTTTTCACACCCGTACTACTGTCAACCCAATCACACATGAAAACAGTGACGCGGAAACGAACGTAATTGACATCCCAAATTTCTCTTACTTTACCATAGTAAGTCATATTCGCTAAAATAGGATTATTGTCTTTTGCTGTTGCATAATGCATACCTTGGGCTACTATCTTCACTCCACTGTTTTGTGTGACACGTTTATTGTCCCTTTCCACAATGTTGAAACAAACCCCTTTAATGACATACCCTTCATGCTTCGTTACCACCCATTGTGGACCCTGTGCAAGCCACCTCAATGTGTCATCCACATTACAATTCGGTTTACATCGCTCGGCGTCAACCTATTAATGCCATGATATTGGAAGTAATTAGTATATTGATGAGCATTAATAAATAAATTGAGTGTGTCCAATTTGGACATGCACCAAACCATTAAAAGATATATTTTATTGTCCAGCTATACCTTATCACGCAACCAATACATAAATGTGCGGTTGTGCTCGTCTTGAATCCATTTTGCCCTCTTTCCCCTGTTTCTTTTATCGGCTTTTAAGGCTTCCAAATGAAAACTAACAACACACACAAGACACAAAATATGAAAACCGTATATTCATGCATATATGTATGTACATGCAATATGCAATAGATATTGACAATAAAAATCCATACCTCCTATATGCCTCCACCTCCGGGGAATTTGAAAGAACGGTCATATGGACTTGCTCCCAAAGCTTTTGATCAATTTGGTACATCTTTCCACCTTTAATAGGGGCACCGACATCCTCACTGTCATTCAGCCTTTGATATCTGCCAATAGGGTTCCCAATTGTGTCTAACCCTCGTTGGTACTCACTACAAAACTCGATTGCTTCTTCAGCTACATAACTCTCAGGGATGCAACCTTCTGGTCGGTTTTTGTTGCGAACATAACTCTTCAATAGTTTCATGTACCTCTCAAATGGGTATATCCATCTGAAATGCACTGGTCCACACAATCGAACTTCTCTTACAAGGTGCACGGTTAAATGAACCATTACATCAAAAAATGATGGTGGAAAGAACTTTTCCAGCATGCACAATGTCCTCACAAGATCACTATGTATGGCATCAAGGGATGCAGTCTCGATTAATTTTTTACATATTGAATTAAAGAAAAAACAAAATCTAGCAATTGCAGCTTGCACATTTGTAGGAAGCACCGGACGTATTGCAAGAGGCAATAGTTGCTGCATCAACGTGTGATTATCATGGGACTTCATCCCTACAAGCTTCAAGTCATCCATTCTCACAATATTACGAAAATTTGATGAATAACCATCAGGAACTTTTAGCTCTGCCAAACAACGACAAAAATTATGTTTCTCTTGTTTGGATAACGTATATCATGTAGGAGGCAAAAAAGTTCGTGCTCCATGTACTGACGGGGCCAATTCAAGCCGAAGGCCCATATCCACTAAATCCAGCCTCGCATTTATTCCAGCTTTCGTTTTACCTGGAATATTAAGCAATGTACCTATTATACTTTCGCAAACATTTTTCTCAATATGCATGACATCCAAGTTGTGTCGTATATGGAGATATTTCCAGTACTGTAATTCAAAAAATATTGACTTCTTTTTCCAACAGTGTTCAACCTCATATCCGCAAAAATTTGGACCTCTCCCTGTGTCGTCAAAACTACAAGCATTAAGCTTTTCCAAAATTTCCTCACCAGTCAATGGTATCGGAGGTTCTCCAAATTCTTGAATCCCATTAAAAGTCTTTTTTTGCTTTCGGTATGGATGATTATGAGGCAGAAATCTTCTATGCCCAACAAAACTCATTTTTCGGCCATGTTGCAAGCGAATAGCAAAAGTGTTATGACTGCAAATTGGACATGCATGGTATCCCTTCGTTGCATGACCAGCTAAGTTGCCATAAGCGGGAAAATCATTTATTGTCCATAGCAGCACTGCCCGTAAAGTGAATTCCTCTTTACGATAAGCATCAAAAGCCTCAATGCCCTCGTCCCACAACAATTTCAATTCTTCGATTAATGGCTCCAGATATACATCGATACGGTTGCCAGGCTGTTTAGGTCCAGATATTAGAAGAGTCAACATCATGAATTTTCGCTTCATGCACAACCAGGGAGGAAGATTATACACGTCACTGATAACAGGCCAAACACTGTAGACACTACTCTGTAAACTGTGCGGGTTCATTCCATCGGCTGCAATACCAAGTCTAAGGTTTCTAACTTCTCCGGCGAAGTCTGGCCAATAACGGTCTACCAATTTCCAAGCTGGAGCATCCGCTGGGTGCTGCATTTTGCCTCGTACAGTCTTTCTCTCATTTGCATGCCACTGCAAATACTTAGCGGTCGAAACACTATGGAACATTCTTCTAAAACGTGGAACCAGTGGAAAATACCATAAAACCTTCGATGGGATTTTTGTAATTGTGTTATCTTCTCCAATTTTCCATCTGGATGACCCACATTTAGGACAGATCATTAGATCCGCAAACTGTTTTCTAAACAAAATACAATTTTCGGGGCATGCGTGTATCTTCTCGTACTTCATTCCCAAAGCAGTTAGTGTCTTTTTAACATAGTAAATAGATGTTGGCAAGACATTATCGCGTGGCAGCATCTCAGATAACAACTTCAGCAGTGCATCAAAGCTCTTGTCAGAATGCCCATATCTACCCTTCAAGTTATATAATTTAACAACAGCCGATAACTTGGTAAATTTTGTGCATCCTGGAAACAGAGGTTTCTCTGCCTCTTCCAACAGACTTGCAAAATGATCAGGATTTTTGGGAATATCGGAATGCATATTATCGAAGGCATCCCGAGTCATTTTGATGTTGTTGTACGCCACATCTTCTTCACTATCGCTGTCCTCTTCATCGAACTCTAAATCTTGATTAACAAACTGTGAAGACACCTCGCCACCAGCTGACTGGTAGGAAGATTCACCGTGCCAAACCCATTGCCTATAATTGCTATCAAATTCGTTCCAATATATGTGACCTTTTATGTCCTTCATAAAATGCACTGTCATATTGCCACATTTCATGCAAGGACACCGAACGGCATTACGATCACTTACATTTTTCGCTGCAAATTCTAAAAATTCGTCCACACCTTTGACAAAACGTGTGGATCGTCTATCCGAATATATCCATGACTTATCCATTCGACAAAATATTATTTGAGTAACTAATGCAGTAATCTTTGTATTGCATCAGCATATGAAAGTAACCAAAAAACAAACTAGAATAAAATATTACAAAACATAAACACAAGTATGCAACAATATTGCGTATTAAACGTTTAAATAATATGAAATTCGAGTTTACATGTAAACTTACTTGCAACGTGCAACTTTGGTTGAGTTTGTGTTCAGCTTCGTATGATGTTTCTGCGCATGGAAAAATGTTATATAAATCGAGAAACTAAAACTAAATTAATAACGTAAAATTAATACAATGTAAAAAAAAAACGTAAAATATAAATATGATTTATTGCAACTATAAAGGGGTGGATGGACATTAAATGAGGCATTCATTACAAGTTGGTAGACAAATGGGGGGCCATTTGAATTTAAATTGGACAGGCGACGCAAACGTCGCAAATGAAATGAATTATTTTTTACATGTGTATATAAATTAAAGTTTAAATGTTTCATTAATGAACAGTACCAATTTGTTTTTTTTGAATTAATTAAGCTTGTTTATTCAACTACTGTAAAATAAATTGTTTAATGAACATATTAATTTATATTTATTTGATCGTTTATTAATTAATTACTTCTTAAACGGTCCTAATATATTAAGCATTATTTAATATATTATTGTCTTTTCTATATTTTTGTGGGGAATAAATTATAAGGATCTTTCATATATATAGCTAAAATATATACATATACATATTATATATGCAAAACAATATCCGACCAAATATATGAAATATTTTTATTGATATTACACAAACATGTTCACATAGATCATAAATTATCCATATATATGAATCTCGAGCATATTATTATCAGGTTTACATTAAATTCTGCAGATCTCGATCGACATATGAAAAATTAACGGAGGGGAGCAGAAGAAGAGATTCACGCATTGTCCAAGTATTTGTTGCCTTGCCGTTCAAATATACTGGACAATGAAGCCTCCTGTATGACAATGAAATATTTTATCTTTACAGATAGGTGATCTACCAGAAGAATATACTTCATTTTGAAGTGGGTCGAAAACCTGAAAGGGAGTAAAGATCATAAATATTTCATCGTTTCCATATATTTTGAAATAGTATCAGCTAAAAGATAATGAAACCAAGAAGATCAATATTTCCATTGTTGTTTTTTTTTTTTAAATAATTTCAGCTGAATAATTGGGCATAACAACTGAAACTATTTCAAAATATAAGGTAAAAAAGATATATATATATATATGAAAAAGAGAGAAACAAATCATGAAATGTGGATTGTTAACGTGAGGATGTGCCTATTTATAGATACATAATGGTTGGTGCAAATTAAATGTTAGTAGATAGGTTGGAATTAAATACGGAAGCGAAAGTTATTGCGACGCTTGCGTCGCTAGTTTAAACTTATTGGCGACGCTAGCGTCGCCATTGTAAAGTTATGTCGCCAATAACATTTTGTTTATTTTTTTTTCTGAATATTATTTCTTTTACAATAATAGATAATGGTAGGTGCAAATTAAATGTTTATATATAGGTTGAATTAAATACGTTCGGGTATATCTATTTTAAGCGACAGAGGGGTAGCTGCTTGGAAGTTCGAATTTGAAGCTATGGGCGAAGTTATGTGCGACGCTAGCGTCGCCAATATGCTTCTTTTTTTTTTCTTCATATATATATTTCTTTTACAATAATAGATGAGTTGATTACAATATAGAATGAAACCTTTAATATGTATGAAGGTGAAGTACCTGAAGCGTATGGATCAATGATTTGTAGCTGGTCGATCATATAAAAGGAGAGCTGGTCAAAACTTTTTTGACATTTCCATATATTTTAAAATACTAAAGGCGACGCTGGCGTCTCCAGTAATGCAGTATTGGCGACACCAGCGTCACCCATAATACAGTATCAATTTCCCTCTTTCTTCAATTTTTTTTGTTGCATTGTTTATAAGTTCACATTATTGTTCAAAAATGCAATATCAATCATATTATATATACATATACATATACATATATAGATAAAATATATACATATACATATTATATATACAAAACAACATCCGACCAAATATATGAAATATTTTTATTGATATTACACAAACATGTTTACATAGATCATAAATTATCCATATATATGAATCTCGAGCATATCATTATCAGGTTTACATTAAATTCTGCAGATCTCGATCGACATATGAAAAATTAACCGAGAGGAGCAGAAAAAGAAATATGCGCCTTGTCCAAGTATTTGTTGCCTTGCCGTTCTATGATACTAGACAAGGAAGCCTCCTGTATGACAATGAAATATTTGATCTTTAGAGATAGGTGATCTACCAGAAGAATATACGACATTTTGAAGTGGGTCGAAAACCTGAAAGGGAGTAAAGATCATAAATATTTCATCGTTTCCATATATTTTGAAATAGTATCAGCTAAAAGATAATGAAACCAAGAAGATCAATATTTCCATAGTTGCTTTTTTTTTCCGATGGTTCAAGAATATTTCATTCTTTCCTTTTATTTTGAAATAATTTCAGCTGAATAATTAGGCATAACAGCTGAAACTATTTCAAAATATAAGGCAAGAAAGATATATATATATATATATGTAAAAGAGAGAAACAAATCATGAAATGTGGATTGTTAACGTGAGGATGTGCCTATTTATAGATACATAATGGTTGGTGCAAATTAAATGTTAGTAGATAGGTTGGAATTAAATACGGTAGCGAAAGTTAATGTGAGGCGTGTTTGAAGCTATGGGCGACGCTAGCGTCGCCAATTTGAAGTTATGGGCGACGCTAGCGTCGCCATTAAGTTTTTTTTTTTTCCTAATATTTCTTTTACAATAATAGATGAGTTGATTACAAGATAGAATGAAACCTTTAATATGTATGAAGGTGAAGTACCTGAAGCGTATGGATCAACGATTTGTAGCTGGTCGATCATATAAAAGGAGAGCTGGTCAAAACTTTTTTGACATTTCCATATATTTTGAAATAGTTTCAGCTAAATCGAAGAAAAAAAAACGTAAGAATATTTATGCATATGTATGATTTTTTTTTTCTGATGATTGTTTCTTTTACAGTAATAGATGTTTTTCTTTCATAATATTGATAGGTATTTATAGATAGAGAATGGTGGGTGTGAATTGATTATTTTGGTATTGTGAAATAATTGTATGCGGTAGGTGTTGGCGCGCAACTATTTCGCGACACCTGCTCCAATGGGTGTCGCTGAATGTGATTGCCGAGTATATTTTCCGCGACGCTTTACTAATGCCCGTCGCAAATGTATTTGGCGGGCAGATTTTCTGCGACATTTGCGAAATGCCTGTCGCGAAATATATTTGGCGCGCTTATTTTTCGCGACACTTGCCGAATTTGTGTCGCCGAATATGCTTCGCGCCACATTTTTCGCGACGGTTTTCGATTGCGCGTCGCGATAGCTGATTTCACGCACATTTTAGCGACGTGGCTGCGTTGCTATTTTGTTCAAATAAAGGCAACGCACTATATTTGTGTCGCCGTTAGTTTATCGCGACGCAAATTTTTTGCTTCGTCGCTCATTTAGTGTCGCCGATTAAGGTTTTTGGCGTAGTGCATCAAAATTAGTTGTTCTATTTACTAGTAGAAAAGGAATAGGGGAAAATACTTTAGTTCCTTATCAACAAAAGGCCAAATTGGTGTATGCAAACATGCTGAAATTCTGAAACATAATGCTTGTGCTGCTTTGGAGTTGAAAAGCCCTACATTACATATTTATAAGATTATCTTTAGCTTGTTCGTCAGAATTATCACGAGAAATTTTATTTTTCCCATAGTGCTAATTCATTTGCATTGCTAAATTACCATCAAACTTTAAAAAAAAAAATGATTAAAAATTAAGGGCTAATTTACCACAAGAATAATCTTGTGTTTGTGCTCATGAAACTCACTCGTGGTTCTTCTACTTTGTGCATTCTTATTTATATTTCTTTCCTGTTTTGTTTCTTAGCTTATTTTCTTTCTCCTGTATTCTGCAAAACTTTATTGGACAACTCTACCATTGTTGTTTTGTATTGTTTATTTTTTATTATTGTTTTTAATTTTTTTTCTCTCTCCTTTTCTGTTCATTTAGTATGCCCCAATAACTGAAAATATGTGCTAATTTATTCAAAGTTGAACTTAACATCAGAATGGTAGTTAAGAAAGAAATGGTTTTAAAAATAGAAGAGATTAAGGCTTACCTCCAAAGGCAGGGACATCATATATCTTTTGTTGTTAGGAACGGGTACATTCATTAAATCGTCTTAAAAATAAATTTAATGAATATTTTAGTACCTATAGCACTATTATTTTTTAATTTTCAGATAAAAATTTGAGGAATTTTTTCTAGCTATATATATATATTGACTATAATTTTATATTACTAGTTTTCAGATTTAATTTTTAGGAATTATTATTACTATTATTATTATTATTATTATTATTACTTTTGGTCCGTAGGAAAAAGTAGACAAAAGTTATACGATAACCGATTAGAAAAGAAAAAAAAAAATTGACCAAAAATGGTATTTTAACTCCAGCGCAATAATGGTTTAATATATGTACAATATAATATAACAAGGAAAAAAGAAAAAGAAAAACTCCCCTTCAATTGAATAGAGTATTTCAGAAGGATTTTAATTTTAGGAACTTACAGTGCCCTTCATCTGAACGTGCAAGTTTTTCGTGCCATTAACTTTCAATGCTTTGAGATTAGCAAAAATTACATGCCCTTTCTCTAACTTGGGAATGTCAGAAATGGTTAAATTCTTGAGACTCCGCATCGCACCTCCCTCTACTATCAACTCTTTTAATTCCCACAAGTGAACGAGTCGAAGAGTTTCTAACTTTGGAAATCCATCGACAGAGCAGAACATTTTAGAACCATCATAAGATTTATAACCAAGACAGAGATACCTTAAATTTGGTAGCTTTTTCTCCAACACTGGCATTGGGTCCTCCTCCATGTGAGTCCACGATAGATCCAATTTGGTAAGGCTTTCTGGAAGATCTATTAATTCTTGTGTTGATCTAATCGACCCTACCAATTCTAATTTAGAGAGACTACGACACAAGGCAAGTGATTTCAGACTTGGAAATATTCCAACACGCAAAATCATTTGCAAGGATCTTAGGCGGCCTGACTCAACCATTTGGGACCCCAACACCTTTCTCACTTCATCTATAGCATGATAACCTTCAAAATTTATCTTTATATTTCGAAGATTAGTCATTTTGTTCATTGCATCGTCTCTAACAAACACAGAACCTACTATATTCTTTAGAGTCTCAATGTCTTTCAGTTTATCGATTTGAAAATCCTTCTGATTTTCCTCGCCCATATAATTTGGGAGAAGCAGATATCTCAAACGTATCAATCTTGATATCATGTCTCCTGATCCTATGACATTCCCGAAGTCAGACTTAATGCGTAGAGTGTGCAAATTGTGCAGATTACCTATGGAGGATGATAGACTGATACTTGCATTATCAACCTCGAGACACAAATGTCTCAAGTGAATTAAGTTATCCAAACCTCCAACAACTATAGTTCCATCAGATCCATCAACAAAATAAAGTTCCAACACTCTCAGCATTCTGAAATTGCTTGATTTTAATGCTGATAAAGAAAGATATCCACCAAAGCACAAAAGAGAACGAAGTTTGGGATGTACCTTTTCCACCCAATTAGAGGACTCCTTATTATCACAAATGAGCTTTCTGAAAAAGGTCCTGAATGACCAATGTGTCCTGCGATATTGAAGATGAGCACCAGGATGAATAACAAGTCTTCGAGAAGCAGCAGCAGAGCCATCAATTGTCCAGCTGTTGCTCTCATCCATAATCTGAGCAAAGCTTTCCTCTCTGGCCTTCTTCGTACACATGTCTCGCATAAGATCGTGCATGCGACATGTTTTGACACCTCTTCCTGTATGGTCCCTTTTGTCCACCTGAACCATGCACCTATCCACCAGCTCTGCAAAGTATGCTTCGCCTACACCTGCCCATGTCTGTTCCATCGCTCCTCTTGTCCCTGTCGGTGTGGGTATAAATCCTTCTCCGATCCATAATCGGACCAATTTTCCTTTGGGTATTTCAGAATCCTCAGGGAAGTTCCCCAAATACAGAAAACAGGGCTTCAAGTAATAAGGCAGATCGTAGTAGCTCAAGGCTAGAATCTCATCCACTCCTTCGTATTGCTGGCGTGATTGCACTTTGTTCAAGTGTAAATTCAGGTCCCTCATCACGCTCTTCCAGTCCTCCAATGTTGTTTTTGTGCTCAGCAAGCCTCCAAGTACCACCACCGCAAGAGGTAGTCCTCCACATTTTTCAGCCATCTGCTTTCCCAAGTCCTTCAATTCTTGTGGAAAAACTCGTTTTGGAAATGCTTTTCGCTGCAGAAGCTCCCAACTCTCGTCCGGTGTCAAAAAACGAGGTTCAATTGGGCAGCTCAATGGATCAGCATATTTCGCTACTTCCCGATTGCGAGTGGTAAACAGAATCTTGCTTCCCTTCTTTCCATTTGGGAAAGCTCGCTTGATAGAATCCCAAGCCTCAATCCTCCAAATATCATCCAAAACTACAAGATACCGCTTCTCTTTAAGCTCTTTTTTGAGCGAATCTGTTAGTTCATCCTCTTTCATAGAATTCAATCTTTTCTTGTCTTTTCCCAAAATTTGGGTCAAGATTTCAATGAAAACATCCTTTGGTACGCACTGCTGAGAAATAAAAACCCAGGCAGAGCAATCAAAGTGACCTTTAACACATTTAAATACTTTCTTGGCAAGAGTGGTCTTGCCTAGACCGCCCATGCCCACAACAGAAACAATGCAGAGCCGATCTTCATCCTCCTTCGTTAACTCAGCTGTTAAAGCGTCGGTGCTCCTCTTCAAGATTACAACTTCATCGTCATCGTCATCGTCATCGTCATCTTCATCGTCATCGTCATCGTCATCGTCATCGTCATCGTCATCGTCATCGTCATTGTCATCGTCATCGTCATCGTCATCGTCATCGTATGGAGATGACCGTCTCAATTTCTTCTGCAGCTCCGCCACTGAACTGCTGGCCCCAGAGTCTCCAACAGCAACAGAAGTGATCCCGTAACTCTGCATCCTTGTAAAGATGACTTTAATCCTCTTCCGGACAAAGCTGATCTGGGTTCGAATTCTTTTATTGTGAAAAGCTTTGACGGAAGAGGAGGCAACTTTGAAGATGTAGGTTTCTATAACATCCTCAGCATCAGAAGCTACATCTTTGACTTTTAGTACCAAGCGTTGGAGGTATTGGTCATGGTGTTGCTTGGTATCTGCACTTCTTATGAACCCCTGAAGGGACTCCAATTCATCTTGCAAAAGCACCACATCATCCCTCACACTCTTCAAGGAAGCAGCTTCATGGATGAGAAGTTCAGAAATTCTTTCTATTGATTGGGATAAAACGGACTCTGCTAATTTTGTTAACACAAAATCCGCCATTTTTGTGTCAAGCTTTTTGGAGGCTAATTAATTAATTTTGGAGAGGATGCAGTATGTATTAGCAGCTTTGAGGGAGCACATTTAAATAAAGTGACCAAAACTATATTCTTAACTTGAAATTGCAATAGGCGCAAGAGATGAATACATTCTTGCCTTGCAACCGAATTAGACTTTATTAATGTTTGATTCTTTGTGTTATGTTATGATTCTTTGCGTTATGTTATAGTTTATTTTAAGTATTTCGTTGCTTTACGGTATAATTTTACTGTGTTGTGGAAAAAATGGTTGAGGAAAGTTTAGTGTTTAGTGTTTAGTGCTGAAAGAGAAAATATTTAAAAGAAATAAAAGTTTACTTTCCATCGGTTTAAATTTTTAAAAATAGTAGTAATTCAATTTGATATTAGAATGTATAATTTAGAAGTTTTGAGTTTTAAACTCAACACTTTCATTTTAAAAAAGATTAAAAATACGTATAAAAATTCAAATGAATTCAAAATAAATCGGGTCTCTATGTAAGAGATAATATTAAAAAAAAATATTTTAAAAAATGAAAGTCTACTTTTCATAAACTCTAATGTTTTAGTTAATTATGTTTGTTAGAAAAAATGCTAAAAAATAAATAAATGTCCATCTCCAAAACTATATTCTTAACTTGAAATTGCAATAGCCTGCAAGAGATGAATACATTCTTGCCTTGCAACCGAATTAGACTTTATTAATGTTTGATTCTTTGTGTTATGTTATGATTCTTTGCGTTATGTTATAGTTTATTTTAAGTGTTTCGTTGCTTTACGGTAAATTTTATTGTGTTGTAGAAAACATGGTTGAGGAAAGTTTAGTGTTTAATGTTATTAGAAAAAATGTTTAAAAGAAATGAAAATTAACTTCCCATCAGTTTAAGGCTTTGGAAAAAAAATGGTAATTTAATTTGGTATTAGAGTCTATGATTTTGAAATTTTAAGTTTCAAACTTAACGCTCCATTAAAAAATAATTAAAAACACATTTAAAACTCAAATGAACTTAAAAGAAATCGAATCTATATATAAAAAGGAATATTAAAGAAAATACTTAAAAAAAATAAATGTTCACTTCCCATAAGCTCTAATATTGTAGTTAATTATGCTTTAAAAAAATAAAAGTCGATCTCCAAACAGCTCTAATTTTGGAGCTATTTGTATTTGGTAAAAGGGATAAAAATGATTAGAAGTTGGTAAAATGGAGCGCAATACTGCTCAAACACCCGGTTGTTTACTAACTGTTGTGGCAAAATGTATATTTTTTATTCTATTTTTATTTTTAAATATCGAACATGCCATTTCTCAGAGCTAGTAAGAGAAACAAATATATTATATCTACTATCACATTAAAGATCCCCCATGAGCTCTTAATTAGACAGTCCTTTTGGCATTGTGTTCCACATGCACCAAACTTCATCAATTTCAGATTTCAAAATTAACTTCTTGTAAAATTGCTTTATATATGCTTGAAATCTAAGGTAAGAAACTAAGAATCAATATTATACATATATATATATATGTAAGCTTAACAAATTTTTCATCTTATTTCTAACTTCTTGTCTAATAGAGTCCTTTACTTATTGTAGATTCCAATTGGAATATTTTTGGATGAAAGTAAAGGATAATTATTATTTATAAAATAGCGTAACTTAACTTAAGAATAGCGTTTTCACAAGTACTTGTTTGTCTTCACTAAAATACTATATATAATGTAAAATAAAATAAAATATATTAAGAAATATAATTAATGTAATTTTAAATTAATCTAATATTTTATGCAAATAATTTTTTGTTTTGAATTTAAAATTTATTTTAGATTAAAACACTTAGAAATAAAAAATTAAATATATCCAGTGTATGCTTGCACCATGCTTTGTACCTAAAAATATTGCTTGTTCTTAAATTTATCTTAAATTTTATTTTAAATTTGTAATTATTTTATATAATCATATTTTTTAATTAATTTAATTTCGAAATATAAAATAATTATTTAATTATTTCAAATAATTGGGTTTAATGAATTATTAAAATTTAGTTAATAAAAATAATTACTATATTATAATAGGGGCCGCTTCTGGGTCTAAAAGCGTCACCTGATGTGTTTATACAAATTCTTTGCCAAAAAAAATACAAACAAATTCTTTGCAAAAAAAAAAAAACATAGAAATTGTTATTCGATTTATTCTCATCTTTGTCAAATTAAAATCTCATTTTAAATAATCAACTCATATTATTATATTTTTTAATCTTTTATAAAATAATATTAGGGGGTGCTCCTGTCAATTATGCCCAAAAAAGAAAATATAAAATACAAAACAAAACAAACGTTGTCTTGGGCAAAAGGCCCAATTACAAGAAGGAGATAATAATTGGAGGAGACAACAATTGGGGCCATTCATGCCATCATTGCCATTGATTTTAACATATTACTCAATTTTATTTTTCTTCTTCATTTTGGGCTAACACGAAATAGAAAAATATATACATAAATTATATATAAATATATATATGTACACACGTTTAACATATTTTTCATCTTAGTTTTAACTTCTTGTTTAATAGAGTTCTTTACTTGTAGACTCCAAATGGAATATTTTTGGATGAAAGTAGAGGATAAATTATTATTTATAAAATAGTGTAACTTAAGAAAAGCATTTTCACAAATACTTGTTTGTCATAACTAAAATACTAATAAAATGGATTACTTGCACAGACGAACAAAAACAAAGAATCCCAACTAAGTTGACACTCCACACTAACTAAGGACCAGCGAGCAAAATTTTATAAAAATAAAAAACGTAATAATTGAAAGTCAGATCTCCAAGAAGAACAAAGACCTACTTTGCCTCATTAAAAGAAAAATCTTTATGGAGAAAACTTCTAGTAGGAAAAAGAGTACCAAGTGAACAAAAAACTAACTAAACCATACAACAAAAACCCGAAAGTAACAAAACCCTTACCCCCTAAAAGATCTTTCTGATGAGCTGCAAGACAAAACTCGGATAGAGAATTCTACCAAATATCCATATTGGCCGTGATTGCCACCTTTGAAAGAAAATATGCCACTTTATTACCTTCTCCAAAAGATATGAGTAATCTTGAAATTAATACTTCTGACAAACTCTAAACAATGAGACCATCAAGCCTGAAACTCCCTTGAGTTCGCAGCCAAAAGATCCACCACATAAATCGAGTCACACCCCACCCACAAATAATTCCAATCCTTGCTATGTGCCACTTTCAAAGCATGGATAACTGAAAGTAATTCCGCTCATAAGCCAAACGAGAACCCAAAGGAATAGCAAAACAAACACACAAATCCTCTACTGAGCCGCACCCCTAGACGGCCTTGGATAACCTGGAGCCGCACCATTCGTATTTTCTTTAATCCACTGAGGATCATAGAGAGACCATTCCACCGGAATTATTTTAGGCGCTTTGGGAGGAATAGCTTTGACTTCTGACTTCTTTAAAATCAACAAATCCTTGAGGGCTTGTTTGGTATCCTGTATAGGGAAGTATAGTGAAGTATTATTTAGTTATACTGTGTTTGGTGAATACAACGTATTGTATTAAATAATACAATTTTACATTTTTAATACAAGTTTTGATGTATTATTAATACACCAAAAATTGTCTGTATTAAGTTATACAAGTAACGCAGATTCTGAATTTGTGTGATTCACTTTCTTTAGCCCTCCAGTATTTATTATTGTTGTTATATTTTATATTTTGTAAGTATAAAAATAAAAATTAATGAAATTGTTAATATGAAGAAAATTATATTTGTCTTTAATATAAATATATATATTTTTTAAGAAAAAAAAAACCTTTAATAAAATTAGAATTAAAAAATTAAAAGCTTTAATAAAAGTTAAAAATATAAATTTAAAAGCTTTAATAAAAGTTAAAGTTAAATTTTTTTAATTTAAAAAATAATAATCCAATATAATACAAAAATGTACCAAACATCAATTTAATACAATTTTACACCAAACACATGAGTGTATTATATAATACATTACTACAAAATACAATACATTACAATACAATACAATACAATCAAATATAATACAGCGTACCAAACGAACCCTGACTGAATTATCCATACAACCCTTATGCAAACGATTAGCCTCCTAAATAGCTCTACTAATGTAAATAAAGGCTCGACCAACCATAGGAATAACATTCTCATGCAAACACTAATTCTGCATATACCAAAACACATAAAAACCCTCACTTATAGCACTTAACCAAAGACTGAAAAGCTGCAAACTAAAATTAACATTTAAAGCACATTCATAAAGCAGCAGCGGAGTAGTTGAAATATCAACTTGCACCCCAAATTGAGACGAAAAAAGTCCCATATTGCTTGAGCATATGGACAAGTAACAAAAACATGACCCAAAGAATCCAAACCCCGATTACAAATAAAACAACATGAAGCCAAATGAAACCCCCTGCGCATCAAAACAGTATCCACTTTGAGACATCGTAAAAATAATCTCCAACAAAGAAAGGAATACAAAAGGGGAAGAAAAATTGACCAAATATGAGCAATCCAGGAATGAGCCAAAGACGGACTAAGAAGATGCAAATATCTATCCTTGCAAGAAATACCACCCCATTTAGCTGGTTTCCATACCAATTGGTCAACCTCTGAAGCTGAAACCCTTGTCTGCTCAATCAAAGAAGCAACCTGCAGAAAAAAAGTTCAAATCTCCTCAGGAATCTGCCACCTACGTACCGTCATTATAAATAAAATTAGATACAACCTCATGTGAACCTCTGCGAAAGCTATCCCTAAGGTAACTCGAGATAGGTCTTTCCAACCAATTGTCGTGCCAAAAATTCAGCATTGTATGATATTCTCCTGAACACTACGAACTGAACGCCAAATAGAATATGTAAGGTAAAAATATTTATTGAACTTATCCTTGAACCTAGCCCGATGAAAGTGAAAAATAGGAGTATCTGGCCACAGTTATCACCTTCCAAACCAATTTGCTTAATAAAGCCTCATTAAAAATCCTTAGATTTTTCACCCCCAAACCCCCATTCTTTTTAGGAGGACAACAAGAAGACCAAGCCACTGTCACCCATTTCCTAATGGAAATCGAACCAGACCATGGGAAGTTTCTAATAGCAGAGCTCATATAATTTATCAAACTCACCGGCCAGCAATAAAACCATAAAAGAATGAACAAAAGAAGATATAAAGACATAATCAATTAAACACATTCTATCCGCATAGGATAACAATTTACCTTTCAAAGACTCAAAATTTTGCAAGATTTGATCAACAATAGGCTTAAGCACATTAGCATTTGGCTTACCTTGAAAAATGGAAACACCTAGATAAGTAAAAAAATAAAAGGCGTACCTAATCTCATTCCCAAATCCTGAACAATCTTACTTCTTCTTGCAACAGTAACAACAGCCCCAAGACTTATTCCCGTTAACTATTAAAATATAAAAATTTTTAATGAAACTTAATGATATACTTATTTATTTATATATTTTATTAATTTAATTATAAAAATTGAAAAATCATTGAGTAGAAATTATATTTTCATAATCAATATACATCTAACATTTGTTAACAGTAACAAAAATACAATTATTAAGTGATAAATTATTTATTAATTAGAATAATAGTAATAATACAAATACATAATTTTTTAAAATATGACTCAATACCAAATAAGATTTTTTGGTGGTTAAAAATTTCTATTCTTTTTTTTTTTTTTGCATTCTCATTTTTAGCAGTGTATTGAGAAAAACATTGATAAAAAAAAATATGTCTCCTTTATAATTTTGCATGTAACTATTAATATGTTAACCATATATATCTAATATTACAAGTGAGTTTTGATTGTGATGTTAAAACTTTATGATATGATTGAGTTTTTTACATAATAAATTACATAATCAGGCTATTTAATTTTTTAAAGAAGTTAATAAGAATAGTGGGGTGAGTCCTAATTAAATAATTTTTTTAGCCCACTGATTGCATAAATAGGTGAAGAATAATCTTTTTATATTTTTAAATTATAATTTTTTTTTTCAAACTGTAATCATTGTTTTTATTTTTAGTTTTATCAATTGTTTCATCATTGCTTTCAAATTTAATTAACATTAGTGAAAATATGTCCTGAACAAATAATTATAATTTAAAAAAAATACTCTAATATTTTATAAAAATCCATAATTTTTTAAAAATTTTATAAAAAAATTAATGGATTTTTTCAATATTTCATGAAAATTTCCACAGATATTTAAAAATTTCCATGGAAATTATGAAAAATTTGACCAGATAAATTTTAATGAAAATATTGTAGAAATATCACAGAAATTTTAAAAATTTTGATAGAAATTATGAAAATTTCACGTCTTTCTTTGGGAACCCAAATATCCTTTCCATATGTCAAAAAAACAAAATGAACACAAGATTTCGTGGATATTTTTTATTTTTTCAACCAGACAACAATTGGGGCCATTCATGCCATCATTGCCATGGATTCTAACACATTGCTCAACTTTTTTCTTCTTCGTTTTGGGATAACAAGAAATAGAAAAATATTGCTCTCATTAATATAATAACCTAAACCCTTAAACAAAAATTACAAAAAAAAATAAGAAATTTTTTTTTTATATGGATGCCCATTAGTAGAATAAAATAAAATAAAAATTGTATTTTGAGAACTCTTTTTTTTTTTTATAAATTTAGTTCTTTTAAAACCACCAGAATAACTCATTTTAGAGTCCAATTACATGATTTTTTTGGACGTTTTAACAACACCAAATACGACTTTGATATACAAGGAGGCAATTTTTTTCTTTTTTTGTTACAATCGTGTTTAAAAATGTATAATTTGTGTATGCATGTTATTTGTGTATTCTAAAATTTATCCGAATAAAACAAATGAAGAAAATAGAGAAATTCAGAAAAATTGTATCAGTTTGAAGCTGAAAAAGACACACCCCTCCCTCACTTAGAGTGGTGTGTTTTAGTTAGAGAGAAGTGTGTAAATTAATATTTTGTTTTTCTTAATTCTTCCATGTACTTTGGTGGAGACCGATTTGGTGGAAAACTTGTTCCAAAACCATTAAAAATATAAGAAATCATATATAATAAATCTAATAATAAAACTATAGAATTCAATAATCCCAACATAACATACACTTCCAAACATACAAAAATTAAAAGATAAAAAATAGTTTTGATGGTGAAAAGAGAAAATAGATCTCCACGCAAGGAGAAGAGATAAAATAATTTTTTTTTTTCTCTATGGGTGAGCGGTGAGCCTTTTGTTTTTTTATCTTTTCCTCTGTTAATTTTTTCTTTTTTTTGGCTTTTGATTCTTAAAATTTTTATTTGTTCCCGTAAGCAACTTGCAATGAAACACAGTTCATGGAAAAAGAGAGGAAAAAGACGAAAGGTATAATGGATTTTTTGAATTTAGAATTTGTGTTGTAGACTTGGAGTAAGCCTAGATAGTTAAAAAAAAAAAAAAAATAGACATGAATAATTAAGGGTCCGTTTGTTAACCCATTCAATTTTCATTTTTAGTTTTAAGTTTTTGTTTATGATTTATGGTTTATAGTTTATAGTTTTTGTTTATAGTTTATAGTTTTTGGTTTTTAGTTTATGTTTTTGTTAAAAGGAAAAAAATAAAAAACAACTATTTTTTGATTTTTTTTTTTTAAAAATAATTATTTTTGGTAACCATTATTTTTTTTATTAATTTTTTGTATTTTTTTTAAAACTTTACAAATAAATTTAAACAGGTTTCGATCCGATTTCCAGCTCGACTCGGCCGGTCCTGGGTTTCGACCCCAACCGAGGAGTCCTAGGTTCCAGCCCGACCGAGGAGCCCCGGGTTTCGGCCTCGACCGGGCGAACCTAGGTTCTAGCCCAACCTAGGAGGACTCGGATTCCAGGCCGACCGGGCAGTCCCGGGTTCTGGCCCCAACCAGGCAATCTCGGATTCTGGCCCGACCAGGCGGTCCCGGGTTCTAGTCCAACCCAGGTTCTGGCTTTACCAAGCATTCCCGGGTTTCAGCCCCAACCGGGGAGTCCTAGGTTCCTGCCCTACCGAAGAGCCCCGGGTTTCGGCCCCGACCTGGAAAATCTGGGTTCTAGCCCGACCCGGGAGGACCCGGGTTCCAGTTCGACCGGGCAATCTTGGGTTCTAGCCTCGACCTGGACAGTCCTGGGTTCCAGCCTGACCGGGGGGTCCCGGGTTTCGGCACGACCGGGGGTCCCAGGTTATGGCCCCGATCAGGCAGTCCCGAGTTCTGGCCCGACCGGGCGGTCCTGGGTTCCAGCCCCCACCCAGGAAGTCCCGAGTTCTGGCCCAGACCGGGCGGTCCCGGGTTCCGGCCTCGACCGGGCGATCCCAGGTTCAAGCTCAACCGAGAGGTCCCGGGTTCAAGCTCCTATCGAGCAGTCCAGAGTTTCAGCCCCGATCATGCTGTCCCGGCTTCCTGCCAGACCGGGCGGTCCCAACTGAGGCAGTCTCGGCCACATCTGGACAGTGCCAGTATTGGCGGTCTCAGTTTCAAACCTTGTTCGAGTTGTCTTGTATTTTAACATTGTAAAGGACAAAAAAAAAATGAAAATAGAAAACTGAAAATGAAAATGACTTTTTAACGTTTTTGGTTTGTTAAAGAAAAGTGAAAATGGTTTTTGTTTTTTAAAAAATGAAAATGGTTATCAAAAACATTTTTGTTTTTGGTTTTTCAAAAAAATAAATGAAAATGGTTATCAAACGCATTTTCATTTTTGGTTTTCAAAAAATTCAAAAACAAAAATCAAAAACCATAAATGAATGGGTTATCAAACAGGCACTAAAAAAATAGAATGAGCATGATAAATAGTTAAAAGAAGAGTGGGCATAAATAATTATTTTGCCCTGGACGTTGTCATCTCTATAAAAAAAATTAAAAAGCAAAATAATTCCCCTCACAAGGAAAATGTGATGCATGCATCTTCGAATTAAACATTGGGAGGTTTCTCTTATCTTCTTTTAGGACTTTTTATGAAAGCAACCAAAGACTCAATGTTTATACAAGGTAAAGTTTTTCTTAAAGGGGATTAATAAAAAATAAAAAATAAAAATAAAAAAAGATAAACAGAAAACTAATGAAGATTTTCACCAATAGAACTTCTAACCAAGCAGATAAGCTCAAACAAATCGGACTGAAAAATAAAGCTTTTTAGATGAAACTTTATTGTCTACCTTCACATTTTCTTTTATTTTATAAAAGAAACATTTGATCCAGTGAGGATTTAGGCTCTGTCCCTTTCTCGGAGATGCCTATTGTTTAGTAAAACAATTAGGGTGAATTTTTTTTAGAAAATTAAAAAAAAAATCCTTTATTTTGCACTTCTTTTCATATATGTATCTGGCTATAATTTATCCCGTTCATCTTTTAACATTGATTCAATTTTAATCCTAATAAACGTAAAAAGTAAAAGTAATTTTTTTTTATAAATTTATATTGTTTTGCTTTTTATCAAAGTAGGAGATTCGAACTCCAACTTTATCATAATAGTAAAATTTAAGCAAAATTGAAATGCAATAATAATAATAATAAGATAATTAGCTGAGAATGACCGACATCTTTGCTAAGCAAGCACTTCTAGACCAGCCCAACCAGCTAAAATAAATTAAAAATAAAGTTAAATACACAATCAATTAAAAGACTCAAAACTACTGGTCTCATTAAAATCTTCAATTGGAAAAACCACATAGAAAAAACCAAAAGAAAAAAAAAAGAATACCAGTTAGTACAAAAACACAAATAATAATAATAATAATAATAATAACAATAACAATAATAATAATAATAAATAAAAATTGTAATTTCCAAAATCAAAGTATCCTTGTCCTTTATGCAGACAAATGCCAAATAAAAGAGAAAAAAAAAGGGGAAACTTTGAAATATATCTAAAAAGTTAATATAACTATTAATATAGTACCTTATATTTCTAATATTATTGCAAGATGTGTAACAAGAATGTCAAAGCTAACGCATATGCCTCTTTGAGGGTTTAGTACCATATATGCTACATGGGTTTACGGTTTACCCGGTGCACGCAGGGGATTGTGGCATTTATTTAGCTTAGGTCCGCTATCCAGATGAGGGGAAGATAAAGAATAAAATTAAATTCAAGGAAATATAAGGCATATTTATTGAAAATTTCACCTATAATTTCAAATTTTGATTTAAATTTATATATATATATATATATGTATATATTGCTTAAATATTTTTAATGATAAAATAAAAAACTTCTTTTATGTTGTATACAAAATATAAAAATATGACTATCAAATCCACAAAAAAATACATCTTAAAATATAATAAATATTTAATAAAAAAAAAATTATAAAATTGTATAGGACTAGCTAATCAAATTGGGTTTTAAGTTGAGTTTCAGGCTAGCCGGTCGAGTAACCAAATGGGCCAGAATTTAAACTAAATCTACGTTAAAAATTTAAAGCTTAAGCCAACCCAAATAAAAGAATTGAGCTGGTTAAGACTTGGACCATATCAAATTCAGACTTGGGCCATATCGAGTTTAAGCTGAAATTAGACCGAATTTTTTGGAATGAGTTTAATTGGATTTTATAGACTTTTGAGTTGTTTTTTATTTATTTATTTATTTATTATCTCTAGATATAATATATGGTTCTTTACACTAATTTTTCTAACGAAACATGGATCAACCCCAATAAACTAAAAACTTGAATAATTTCTCATACATAATTGCCACTAGGATGCTCATGCACAAATTTATCAGGATAGTTATTGTTCATATTACATCTTATTATTCCATTTATTTTTCATATTTGTGGTTGTATATCTCAAGATGCTATTTACCAAAAAAAAAATCTCAAGATGCTGTTCTAGCTTTCTCAACTCAGCTATTCTATTCCTTTCATAGTGAAAATAATAATGAGGAAAAAAAAATGTTAGCTGAAAGACGACAGCTAGCTATTGTCTTTATAGACTACGATTTTAGCCTATTTTTTATCTTTAGTTTTAAAACTCAATATTGGGCTTTGAAGTTTTTATTTGATGCAATTTCATCCAATTTAACTTTTGACTAATGAGAGGTTAACGGCCATTAATTCCACGTGCAAGCCATATAATTAGTATTACATTGTGCATCTATTCTAAAGTAAAAGACTCTAAAACTATAAGATTTTTATTTATTTTTTTGGTAAATCTGAAACTATAAGATATGGTAACACATTTAACTCATATTTAGAAACATATATATAAACATACAAAATATTAAAAATACATACAAATTCCTTGTCAATTATGCCCATAAAAAAAAATAAATAAATAAAAAATCTTGTCTTGGGCAAAAGGCCCAATTACAAGAAAAAGATATAAATTGGAGGAGACAACAATTGGGTGTCCACATTCAAGCCATGGATTCTAACATTGCTCAACTTTTTTTCTTCTTCATTTTGGGCTAACACGATATAGGAAAATACTGCTCTCATTAATCTAATAGTCAAACCCTCAAACAAAAAATTAAAAAAATACAAAAATACAAAAAACAAAACAAACTAATTCCCCTCACAAGGAAAATGTGATCCATGCATCTTAGATTAAACATGGGGGAGGTTTCTTTTATCTTCTTTTAGGACTTTTTATGAAAGCAACCAAAGATCAAATACTCAATGTTTATACAAGGTAAAGTTTTTCTTAAAGGGGGAAAAATTAAAAAAAAATTAAAAACTTGTAAAGATCTTCACCAATAGAACTTCTAACCAAGCAGATAAGCTCAAACAAATCGGACTGAAAAATAAAGCTTTTAAGATGAAACTTTATTGTCTACCTTCACATTTTTATTTTATTTTAAAGGCAAATATTATCAACAGCGATCCAGCGAGAGTTTTGGGCACATAGATTCTTTTGTCCTTTCTCAGAGATTCCTATTGTTTAGTAAAAACTTTAGGGTGAATTTCCAAAAAAAAAAACACCTTTATTTTGCACTTCTTTTTGCTGGAAAACGAGAGTTTCATTAAGAAACCAAAAAGAGAGGGCAACTTTCCTCATACATCCGAGAGAGCCCTTGCTTGGACAGATTTCTTATCCAAAGCAATTAAATCAAGAAACAGCGGAGAAAAACATTCCTCACTAATCAGACCACAAAAACCATTGAAAGCTGCCCATTTAGAAAACACATGGACAGGTCTATTACAATCACGATTACACATGGGTAGGTTTATTTGCACTTCTTTGCTTATATGTATCTAGTTATAAAATCTATAATTTATCCCTTTCACATTTTAATTTTGATTCAATTTTAACCCTAAGCTTAATAACGAGTAAAATAAATTTTTGACAAATTTATTTTGTTTTTTTTTTTTTATCAAAGGTAGAAGATTCAAACTCGAGCTTTATCATATATAGTAGTGGAATTTAAACAAAATTGAATGCAAAAAAATATATATAATTTCCAAAAACAAAGTTTTCTTATCCTTTATGTAGACAAATGCCAAATAAAAGGAAAAAAAAAAAAAGGCTAACTTTGAAAGATATCTAAAAATTTAATATAGTTATTAATATAGTACCTTCTATTTCCAATATTATTGCGATGAAAAAATTGAAAATTTCACCGAAATTTTGGTATTTTGGTGGTAGAAAAATTATTTTCATGTTCCAAAAAAAAATGGATGAAATTTCCATAATTTCTGATATTTCTGCGATATTTTCATCGAAATTTCCATGGCAAATTACTTGATAATTTGGTTAAAATTTCGATAATTTCAATGGAAAATTTTGAAAATTTAGATTGTTAAATTTTAAAAATATGATATATTTTTATAAAATATTTTAGCATTCTTTTAAATTATAATTATTTATTAATGACATATTTTAACTAATGTCCTATAATTAGGCAAATTGAAATTTGAAAGCAAAATTGAAACAATTAGAAAAAAAAAATATAAAACAATGATTAATTACAATTTAAAAAAAAAAAATAGTTATAATTAAAAAAAAGAAGATTATTTTGGCATAAATTTTCAACAAGTTAAAAAAATTATTTGATTAAAAGTTTAGAACTCACCTCACCTAATCATATAAGATATAATTTATTCCGTAAAATATCTACAATTATAAAATTGTATTATTATTTTTAACCTTATTTAATGGATAGTTATGGAATGTCATCAAGTAATAACTCATAGATACATTGTCAAACTCAACCATCAGGGGTTAGCGGTTATGATCAGAGTCAATCAATGTCATATCCATATCATGACTATCAGCAAAGATAATCACATGAAATATTATATCCATATGGTTGGCATGTTAACAAAAACATGCAAAATTATCAAAGAGATGTGTCTTTTGATCAATATTTTTCTCAATACACAACTAGAAATAAAGATGAGGAACAGAGTGAAAATTTTCAACCACCAAAATTTTTATATGGTATTGACTCATATTTAAGTAATATTTACTTATATTATTATTCTGATTAATGAATAATTAATTACTTAATTAATAACATTTTCCTTCCTATCAGCGAGTGTTGTAAATCTCTTAATTATGATAAATATGATTTTCACTCAATGGTTTTTCAATTTTTATAGTTAAATTGATAAAGTATCTAATAAATAAGCATATCCTAAAGTTTCATTAAAAATTTCCATGTTTTTCTATAAATTTCTGTCATTTGTTTCGTATTTTTATCGATTTCGATATTCTATCGATATTTCCATCGATATTTCTGTATTTTGAACCTTCGATATTTCCGTCGATACCGATATTTTCATCATTGGCCAAAAGTGGAACAAGGATGTCAAAGATAGATCCACAATCAATCCTAACCCATGTGCCTCCTTGAGGGTTAGTACCATACTACATGGGTTTATGGTTTACTCGGCGTTCAAAAGGGATTGTGGCCTTTATTTAGATTAATGCATTTTTAATTGTGTTTTTTATTTTAAAAATATAATTTTTAAAATAAAGATTATTTTGTAAAATTTTAAAAAAATTGAAAAATAAAATTGTTTGTCAATTATAACAGTAATCTGTAATTATTATTTATTTTGCATTCTTTCATAATCGATTATAATTTATATTTTTCTTCTATTTTTTCCTCTATGCATCTAATTTAAAAAAATTAAAATATAAAATTATAATTAATATATTTACTTAGCATAAAAAAATTATAGAGCAATAAATAAATTTATTAAAAGCTTTATATAGAAAGTGAATTTAACTTTCTACATTTAGAAAGTCAAGCATTATTTTTTATTTTAATATATTTTTTAATTTAAAAAGTCCACTGGAACTATGAAAAAAAATATGATTC
>QANX01003040.1:0-139535 GCA_003254975.1 Ochetophila trinervis | reverse complement strand
TGCTCCAATGGGTGTCGCTGAATGTGATTGCCGCATATATTTTTCGCGACGCGTTATTAATGCCCGTCGCAAATGTATTTGGCGCGCAGATTTTCGGCGACACTTGTGGAATGCCTGTCGTGAAATGTATTTGGCGCGATTATTTTTCGCGACACATGCCGATTTTGTGTCGCCGAATATGTTTCGCGCCACATTTTTCGCGACGGTTTTCGATCGTGCGTCGTAGAAGCTGATTTCACGCACATTTTAGCGACGTGGGTGCGTCGCTATTTTGTTCAAATAAAGGCGACGCACTATATTTGTGTCGCCGTTAGTTTATCGCGACGCAAATTTTTTGCTTCGTCGCGCATTTAGTGTCGCCGATTAAGGTTTTTGGCGTAGTGTATGTGCTTTTAGTAATTTAAAATGTGATGTTGGTGCACTAACTATCATTTTTTTTTTGATGAAAACTATATAAAATCATCCTGTATCAATCATTTTCCGTATAGTTTATTACCACATCATCCATACAATTATTGTATGTAAGTTTTTATTCTCCATAATTTTGATATGGATGGTAATAGATACAGAAATTATATAAAAGTAATTCTATAAATGTTAAAAATTAACTAAATTTATTTATTAAATAATACATGTTAAAATATTATTCATATAATTTAAATATGAATAAGTAAAATAAAAATAATTTAATTAAATATTAACACATTATCTATCACATCATTTAATTAATATTTTAAAAAATTTAATATTATTAATAACAAAAATACTTGAAAAAGAAATTATCATTCCCTTTTTATTGATTGAGGTAGAGGTGGACGCGGTCTGATTTGGACAATTTTTCTGTAAAAATTCAAATTAAACAGTAGTTGACGGTTTAGTTTAGTAACAAACCAAACTAAATTGTCAGAACTACTCAAACCAAATCGAACCATTCATGAGCTGTTTGGTTTGGTTCGGTTGAGCGGTTTGAACATAGGTCCATTTGTAATTATTTCTGGTTTGCAGCCCATTTTTCATTACACTTTTATTTATATCATAAATTACAAACCAACTAAAAGTTAAATAACATAGTTATTAATATAATAATATAGTCCAAACTCTAAAGTGCAAACTAATTTCAATATTATAGTACTAAGTTCAATCTAAAAATATTACAATTCAAAGTCTAAATTAAAAATATTACAGCTCATACTAAAAATTGCATAATATATCTCAAACATAAAAAATATTTATAATTAATAATAAAATATATTAAAAATATATTATATATAAATAAGCTGTTTTGGTCAATTCGATTTGAAAATCATCCAAACTACAAACCAAATCATTAGTTACAGTTTTTTTATATAACAAACTAAACTAAGTCATTTATTTTTTACAGACCAAATCAAACCGAACCAAAAACAACATTTTAATTCTGTTTGAACAGTTAAATTTGGTTTTGTCCACCTCTAAATTGAAGCCAATTAAAGAAACCATAAGGGCCATAACATGCAACAAAAAGGGAGAGTAAAAGTCCCAGTAATACAGGTTACCAAAGAAGTTCAATTTTTTTTTTTCAAAAAAAAAAATAATCATGGTCACCAGTTTATTATTATTATTTTTTGTTATTTTTTTTTCTAGATTTGTATACTATTTTCCTCTGTCTAAAAATCATAATGTTATTTTTAGGAAAAATTATATTTTACCTTAAATTACTGTTTGGTTTGCACTCTCCACTTATATTATTCTTGTTTTTTTCTTTTTAATTTTTAACAATGCGCTCATATTATTCTGGAAATATTGTTTTCATATCATTTTGATCTAATCAATAACAAACATTTGAAATGGTAACCCAAAAATTCATGTTCTATTTCCAATAAAAAAAAGAAAAAAGAATCATGTTCTTTTTCCAATAAAAAAGAAAAGAAAAAAGAATCATGTTCATTTTAAAATAAACAATACTTTGCCCCTCAAATTTTCACATATTTTACTTTTTTCCTCTAAACGAAATAAAATGCTTACATTTTACTTCAATTTCTCTTGCTTATTTTAAATGTTGGTTATTGATTGGACCAAAATATACAAAAAATACTTTAGGAGGTGATGTGGGAATTTTTAAATTTTAAAAAACAAAATGAATAATTACCTAATAATTTAGGGGATAAAATATATTTTACCTTATTTTTATTTCTATAAATTTGCTTAATGAAATTGAAGCCAGATTGTTTACATTGGAACTCCAAAGTCAAAAGGCACAAAAGAAAAAGTCTCTTGCAAATGGTAAAACTCATTTAAATTTATATATATATATATATATATATATATATATATGTATAATTTTTTTTTTAAATAAAAAAAATGAAAAACACCAAATGAAGCAGAGGACGACACGGTAAGAGAAAAAGAGAAGGGCAAGGAAGCAAATATGGCTTCCGATTCACTTCTGCTCCTTCTCCTTCTCTGCATCGTCGTCTTGGTCTCAGAGCCTTCCCTTTACGCCCTAGCTCAAGAATTGTAAGCCCCCAATCTCCAATCTCTCTTTTTTCTCTGTTTATATCTATGTCTATGTATGTTGTGTCTGTGTGTGTGCGCGCGCGCGCGCGCGTGCAGAGATATATTGATTGATGTTGATGAATAATCCGATTGAATGAAACTTCAATTATTTAGAACTGGGTAATTGGAATTAGTAGGAACGATGACGGAGAAGTAATTGAAAAAGGGATTGGGCAAAGAGTTCTGCTGAGTTTCAAAGAAACACCTCGTGGAACTAACGCTACATATGAATGCTCTCCTTCTGGTCCATGTGTTCCTTGCATCTACTACGAAAAGGTTCTTTTCTTCAACTCAGAATTCTACTTCTCTGTTATTGAAGCATAATGCCCCTTGTGATTCTGAGCTTGGGAATTATTTCAAATTTGATCGAAGAGCTATATATGATATGTAATAGGATGTGGGGTGATTTGTTGCTCATGAGTTTCGATCATAGTTACTTAGTTAGAGTTATTCTTGGTTAGAATTGATGCTTATTTTTTCTTTAGTTTAGATTGCACATTTTACTTGCACCCATAAAAAGAATGCACATTTAATTTCGTTGACTGTTCATTTATTTTTATTTTTGAGGAAATTTCATTACGATTTGAGTTACTATAGTATGCCATTGCATATTTGAGAAGAGGGATCTGGGCGGAGTTGGCATTGCTGATTGTTCTATGTGGTTCTAACATATGGAAGGTGTTTGTAAAAGGCTCTATTTTTCTGGCTGGTCCAGCGGGGTTGGCTACACAACATTTGTTAGTCGTTCCCATCTTCTTTTATTTTTAGATTTAAATCTAGGACTTGATTACCTTTATGCATCTTTCAAGATGGCTGTTGCTGCTAACCCCCTAGGCATTTTGCCAAAGAAATTGGGAGGAGATCTAAAATAGTCTGGAATATCTGCTAGTATGTTTCGACTTTAGATTTGAAGTTATGTTTATCACTTAAGATGGATGAAATGTTTTTCAGAAATTCCATATTCAATTTGGCTAAATGAGCCTGAGGAGAGCTCTAAACATAAGATGACAAATCTACTACACAAATTAGATGGAAGTTCATTTGCATCAGTAGCCTTTCTATCAATTGTCACTTATTATGATTCTTCATGAAGTAACACTTTTTATTTCAGTAGTAAAATATTGTATAATTCATGCTTCTGTTCTGTTTTGCTTACTATGTATCATGCTCGGCCTCTCAATTTGGACACTATTCCTTTTTGGGTAGAATGATGAGAAGTACCGCTGCAGTGAGACTGGTTATCGTATTCCTTTGAAATGCGTGGAAATAAAAAATGGTTTCAAAGGTGGCAATGAGAAAACTTCTCGAAAGGGGCGGTCCACTCTGGAGATCTCTCCCAATAATGTGAAACTACATCCAGTCTTGCACAACTTAGAAGAATTATATACTTTCATCAAACATAGAAGATTGTTAACTGAATCCTCCGATCAAGAGAATGGAGCACAGGCTTACACTACTTATCGAAGCTGTATACCGGCAGTTGATGAAGAGAAGTTGTCAGTCCTTGGTTTTGAGGTATGCCTGCGTAATTTTTGTTTATTTGGAGCCGGATTAGCTTTATGCACAAGTTCTTACGTAAAACCACATTATATTGGAAGTGCATTATATTCTATTAGTCGGTTATTTATGTGGCAATTACTTGGGCTTGAACAAGCAATGCATGTTACACACCGAACATATACATATGGCATAAAGAAAAATTCTCTTATGATTTCTTGATTTGATAGTTGAGATTGTATGCGATTATTCTTCCAAGATAATCAACATAACCTCTTTAAATACTACATCGTCCATATAAAAGAAGTACGAATAATTTACATATTCAATCAACTAGAAAATGCTAGTTGGCTTTTGTGCAGATGCATTACTAGCTTAGCTTAACTTCAAAACAAATTGTTAATGAAAATCTTTTGAACTCTCCTGGACAGGGAATTATTTTGTGCTTATTATTCATCAGTGGTTCAGCTGTATACTACAAAAGAAAGCGGGCTAATGCCACATCAGGATTTGGGACAGGAAGGATTCAGACCTACGCTAGGATCTGACTTGAAATCCCTTGCAAAAATGAGATTTCTAAATGTGAAGCGTAGTTTTGAGTTATATGTTTCTGTTCAGTTTTAGCACAGTATTGGAGGTCATGTAAAAGGATTCTTTTATTTCTTTATGTTACCACACAATTTTCTTTGCATTATTGCCTCTCAGAAAGCATTCATAATATTCATTAAAAAAAAAAAAAGCATTCATAAGAGTTATGTATAAGAGTTGCTCCGTTCTTTCTCGGAGTGAATTTATTTACCCAAGAAAAAGGTGAATTTTAGCTCAGCAACCTCATTTCAAGTTTGAATATTAAATATGCCCCATTGATTGCAACAGCTCGTTCTATAGCAGCTTGAAATGCTTCGAATCTATATATTAAAAACCATGAAATATTTGTCCTTGGAATTAAGTGCATTCAGTTTTAAGCTGTCGCTTTGAATAGAATATCTACAAATATGCTAGAAAGAGCAGCCTCTAAAGATCCACATGGAAACTCACCTAATCAACGTTGAAGAAAGGGGTTAGGCTAGAGTGCAACCCTTAATGGTTGCATTAAATGAAATCCCTCGCTTTTGACTTGTAACTTTTAAAACCGGTCACAGTAACTCCTATTTAGTTTTTTATTTTTCTTTTCCCTTCGTCTTCTCCAGCGCGCCATTTCAAAAAGTTTTTTTTGGTTTTCCGTTATCCCCTTTTCCGATCAACCTCTACAACAGTGGGCAAGAAATTTTGTTTTCCTTTTTCTACTGTATTTTTGCATTGTAAGTTTGTTTATTTGTCGTTGAAATTTTTTGTTTCTCTTCCATTTTCCCCACAGGCACCAGATGATATAATGTTCAAATGCGGCCCCAAACTTTGTTTGTCTTCTCACGGTTACATTGCTTGCAATTGTTTAAATTTTTTTTTTTTCACTTCTCCCATATCATTCTTACTGTTTCTCTGCAATTTTTTTGTTTTGTTTTGTTTTGTTTTTTTTTTCATTTCTCCCATATCAATCTCACGGTTTCTATGCAATTTGTGATTTGATAATGCAAATTAGGTAGGCTTTACAGAGTTATTGTCCTCAATTCTCACCCGCAATACATTGTCCACATTTAATCATGGAGGGTGAAAGAAAGTAGTATGACAATGTGTGATTTTATCTGTGATTTGAAGTAAATTGAGTGGTCATGTGTATATTTTGATGCCATATAGTGTATTTTGTTATGAAAATCCCATATGCTGTAGTGTTTAAAAAAGGGTTCATTATGGTGGGTTGTTTGTGGGCATGTTGCCGTTTGGTTTCCCAGTACAGGGTGTTATATGAAAATATCATGGTGATTTACCCCATGATTTCCACGGGGTACCTCTCATAGTAATACGGGGATAGGCAAAAAGATGTGCTAGTATATCTGCCTTTCACCCAGTATAAAGTTTGCGGGTGCCCCGGGAAAACAGTGGGGTATATTTTAACTAATAAATAATGCATTTTACCCCACATGTATAATGAGGGCCACAGCACATTAGTGCTGGGGCTGGAATTGTAGATGTTTGGTGTCATTGCCATGTGTCCCATACATGGTATGCGAGTCCCCCGTATTAAACCCGGGTTAATTTATTGAATATGCATTCAAGCTTTATCCCTTGTGTACAACGAGGTACCCTGGGCGTATAAACAGGTGAAAAGGCAAGCGCATCTTTTTGGTCACTACCATTTATCCCGTACATTGTCCACAGGGACCCCGTGTATTACTCGGGATCATTTATTTAAAATACATAACAAATGTACCCCATATTTTACACGAGGTACCTGAAACTCAGAGACGGGAGGCAGATGTCAACATTGCTTGGCTTCTCTGCTATTTGTCCTATACATTAGTGCGGGGCCCCCTCATTCAACACCGGTGTACATTCTTAACCATGTTTTAGGGTTTTACCCAGCTATTTCAAATTTCCTTTATAGTATGAAATGTTGTTGTATAACTTATTTTGTGCACATGATGTTTTTTATGAAACATAAGGGAAGGGTAATACTAAAGCAAAGAAATTTTCTGCGAATGGATGGTTCAATTACTAGTGAGTACAGAGCTATGTTAATTTCTTTTATAGATATAGTAATTTTCTATTGCCATGTGAAAAAAATAATTCAATTGGCGAAGCACTAACTGTAAATTTATACTTCGTTATATTTTATTGTTGTGCAGTGATAGTGAGGTTGAACGTCGAAAGCAAAAGGGTGATTTTAAAATTAATCCGGAGGTAAGTATAACAGTGAAATTGTATGTGTGTAGTAGCTAGATGAGAAAAAAAAATAACGTTGAGGTTTGTCTCTGTTTAGGTTATGAAACAATTGGCTCAGTAATGGAAAGAGCTTAAGGCTGATGAGAGAGCAAAATATGAAAGGGTCCGTGTCCGGACTGAGAGGAAAAAGACTTTTGTTAGCAGATGTTACCCGTAAAGACTATGGAGCGTTGCAGAAGGGTTAAGCGATGCTCAAAGGAATGTAGTAAATGAATTAGGCTTCGGCTATTTCATAACTCGGAGAATATGCGGGATAAAAAAGCAATTGTTGTCATGGCTGTTGGATCAATTCGATCCAACTTCTTGCACACTCACACTTGACGGAGTGCAGTACACATTAAGTGTACCCGATGTTCAACGAATGATGGGACTGGTCGATCAGCATGGTTAAGTTGAAGACACATTTTCAATAGAGGACGTTGAGGTCTTGAAAAGGAAATACGCCACCGACGACAGAGGCATATCCATTGCTAACCTGCAGGCTCTGCTGTTGAATAACCGTGCAGCAGACAATGATTTCAAGGTGGTATTCACACTATTTTTGATGGGGACAATTCTGAGTCCAAACTCAAGAATGGTAGTTAAAACAAGCGATCTTGGCCGAGTGACGAAACCCGAACTAATTACAAAGCAGAAATGGGCTTTGTTTACATTCAATAGATTTGTTGAGGGGATGAGGAAGTATAAGGAGCGCAATCTACGCTATATTCCTGGATGCCTCCTAGTTTTACAAGTTGTTCATCTATAATGACCTTCCGAATCTCATTGTCTATTCATAGCATACATAATTTTGCTAACCTATTGCATGACTTCATTATTGTTGTTTGTCGTACAACTTTTTTTTTTTTATCTAGGTCTGTCTTCGACTGGGAGGAAAATTGTCGGAAGTTTGTTGACGCCCATTACTGCTTTGGAAGAATCTAAGATGAAGTGATTCATGAAGATATTCACCCGAAATGGAGGTTTCCTTTCTGAGAAGGTAAATTTGGCAAATATAAACTCTTTATGGCATACTTTAAAATTTGTGCATATTACTAATTTAAATCAATTGCAATTTTTTTTACCCCGTTGTCACGTAAATATCAATTTTGTGTATTATAGGATGTTCAGGGTGAAGCGTCAACATCGAAGGAAAATACGAGATTCGTTCTGCCCCAGGAAAACAACAATGATATTAGCAGTGCAATAAGAGTAGTTGTACAAGCCATTCAAACATATGTTGGTGTTTTGCATGGAAAGGTCACAGATTTGAGTAAAAACTATAGGGAGTTCAAGGCGGAGGTGACAGAGCACCTTTCAACCATTTCTCAAACACTGACCAAGTTGAAAGAAGCAGTTGAAAATTTGACTTCGAATGCCTCAAATCCAAAGTCCAATGGTGACACGGTCAGAATTCAGAAAGAGGATAGGAAAGGCAAACAACCAATGCATGTCGGCCACAAAAATACGGGAAAGAAGGATTCGTCCATCATATTGCTTTTCGTTGAAGAAGAAATTCCACCGAAGAATTGTGCAGACAACGATTCGTCCTCGTTTGGCACGTCACAGTTCAGAAAGCACTTGGATGCAATGACGACACAGCTAGCACCCACTCGAGTAAGAAAATTTGTCATTTGTTATTTCTTCTTTTGTTTGTCGTTTCTGTTGCACAAGCTTAAAATATATGTGACTGATACTCTAAATTTGTCATGCGAGTGGGGAAAAGATTGCCACTTCTAAAGTGCCAAGTAAGCGTTACGTGCATACAAGAGCTTCAACACATCATAGCGGTGTGCCACTAAATGATGACGGTTTCAAATTGAGTGAAATTTGAACAAATGTCTCCAACTCATCTGAGTTTATTTCTGCGGGTCCATTTTGTGTTGAAAAAATATGCCGCCGGCCAATGCGAAATTACTTGAGTACATTTTCGACACAACACTTGATCCAGAGTAAGTACACTATCTGTTGTTCGAGTTGATTTATTTAATTGGATCTGTGCACTGTGTTTTGTTAAATAATGGCCATCAATTTGTTGACTTTCTTGCTTATGTTTGTTAGGGAAATATTGATGCAAACAATGCATAATTTCTATACTCGCCATGTACTTCAGTCATTATGGCCTTCGAGGTGGCTGAATGGCGATGTAAGTTATCTATCGCTTCCCTGCCTATGGCATTTGTATTCGATGTACTTAACAGCGTATGGTTATTTGTGAAGGTCATAACATTGGCGGCAGACATGCTAACGCTTCACCAAAGAAGAGTGTATTCAGACAAAGCTAGGAATTGGTTTTTTCCAACGTACTTCCAAATACGTACTTGTTAGATTTATACCATTTGGTGAATATGTCTTGGCATGCTAATGGAACTAAAGCGTGCACTGTATTTTATTTGTTTTGCATCGGCTAGCAACAAGCATTGAAAACTAACAAGGACATGTCCAACTTTGGCAAAAAAAAAAGGAAATTTAGGCAATTGTACATGGGGAAGCTGCATGCCATTGAACAGGTGAACAATAATTGTACCATATGCCTTTGTACATGACTGTTATGGAACATGGTAAAATGTTTTGGTACATTTTGTATATTTTCCTAACATGTTGTCAATACTTTACAGATGTACATTCCGCTGCATGATCCACAAGGTCATTGGTATCTAATGGTTGTATGTGTGCCGGGAAAAATTTGTGAGATATGGGATCCCCTCCCATCAGCCAGGAGGACTATCACCCAGGAAAAATTGGCACGCTCCGTTGTAAGTCCATCATCTTAGACTTAGATATATTGTATTTTTAAAATTTTATATCGGACGGAGAAATTTATATATTATAATGATGCATACTATCTACAATATTTGTTTAGGGCTTACCATGGTTAACTAATGTGTTGCAGCTAAGTTCGTTGGATCTTATCTTCAGTGATGAAATCCAAGAACTTTTCAATCGAAAGAACTTCTTCAGTTCTCTTGTCCTTAATTACCGAAAAGATCGGGCGGAATAGCCAAATGGCCATGACTGTGGGCTTTATGTAATCAAGTACATGCAGTAGACTGGAGACCTCGAAGTAAGTGATGATTGTGATTGTTATATACATCTATTACGGTTGATCATCATTTGTTACGTGTGACATTCTAGCTGTTAATGTGTAGTTTGACTCACAACTGGAAAGAGCTTCTACTGCATTGGAGCTAGTTTGTGATGGTCATAATACAGAGGCGGGCACACTATATCAAAAAACAATTGCATATTTGAATGCGCGTTTGTTGGTTGCTGCCAAAGCACAACCGGAGGTTGCAAGAAGACCTTCATCTCCCGCTCGAATGCCAAAATGGACAAAAGTACAGAGAAAAAGAGATAAAGTGTGTGTGATAATGTCTTTTGGGTTTTCATTTATACGCACAACCATAGTTTTTTTGTTTCTTGGCGAACTGTACCTAATGATGTGTCAATTTAGTTAATGGGTTATAATTTTTTACTGTAACATTTCTTAGTTTGTGTTTGATACGCGTAAGCGTATTTTTGTGGGTGTTGGCCTCTGTACAGTCACAATATGTCATTTCAGAAACAGCGATACTTTCTGGACATAAAATTTATAACTTATCTTTAACTTTTCTGCTTTATATGATTGACGCAAACTGTTAACTGTTTTGTGATCTATCTTGCACCACAACATTTCCATATAGTATTTCTTGTCATACACAGTAACTATGATCCCCCGCAATATATGCCATTTAAATGGATATGAATAAGTGCCCTAACAAGATGGTATTAGCATCAATTATTAAGCGAATTTAAAAACGTAAGTTGCTAATATAGTTAAAATTGTGACATGCACATTGTTGTTCACATTACATGTAGCAAAGGGTTGGAATCTGCAATCCAGTGTTTAAATTTGATTCCAAGTTAACAAACTTACCTATAACCTCTCTGCCACCATAGACCTAATGAATCGTCTTCCGTTGTGTTGTCGATACCTGTGTTGGTTTGAAATGTTATTTGGGACATTTGGTCACAATCTATGTGCTCCCACCCGCCAATGTGCATTAACTCATGCTTAATGAAGTCTACTGTCCTCGACGATTCCCAACCAATTTTTGATGTAGTATCATTTAATCCAACATTGTTGGATGTGTTAAAGTATCCACGTTTGTCGTCCGTCATTTTTTCCAACAAGTTAGCTTCGTGTGACCAACCATTTTGCACTGACTGCATCGTCGTTCTTTTGCCTCATTCGTCCTAGTAGCTGCTCCACCTTTGTCTTCACTATAAGTGGATCTTGTACAACATTGTGTTTCCCTTTCCTATCCCTAACAGTTCTGTTTCATCAAAGACCTTCGCAGGTTCTTCCAATCGACTTGCCAAATTAAATATTTCTCTTTTAGCCACTGAGTATCCTCCTTCAGTTTTTGATCCAAACAAACATATCTTGTTACTGATTACAGACAATGATGCATAACGAATTGACGTTGCTGCCTCGTTGGATAATTCACCTACCTTGCAATCTTCTTTGGTTTCTTCAATCTCTGCAACCTTTCTTCACCGAGGTATAATCAATGAATCGGGAATATTATCAAGATGCTCCTGCTTCATGATGTACAAGGCATAACTACATGGAATGCCAACACTGTCAAACAAGTTGCATGAACATTCTATATGGTTATGTTTAACATAGTACATGACGCTTCATTTGGACTGAGGTTCTCTAAACTTAGTCAAGCTGTATAACCTCTTGTCTCTGTATCCGACGCAATTGTTTTTAATCAACAATGTATCATCCTTAATCTGTATCTGCACTTTCTTATAAATTTTCTGAGTGTTTACTTTTCCTGCATGTTTCTCATAATGCTTGAGGTGTGTAATAGGGACTGGAATTGTAAATTTACTCTTAACATCGTCATGTACCTCCTTGTTCCGCACACATGATATAGCCCGGTCTACCTACATTATGAACTCATATAACTTCAATCTGCCTTTTACATATTTGTTCATACAGGAATTAATGCTCTCACATCTCTGAGTGCTACGCAAGCCAGCAAAAAATTTTTCCTTCATGAAAGCTTCAACCCACAGTCCACGTGTCTCATTCATCTTTTTAATCCATTCATTACCATGCAAAGAAAATTTGTCCAGCATGTGGGACTATCGATTTTGGAACTCTTCCACATTGTACTCATTCATCATGCAATCAGTGAATGCCTACACCTTCTCTAGATCATGCAAGTTTGCTTGAGCATTTCTCTCTATATGCCATGTGCACAGTCGATGGTTTGCATGTGGGAAAATGTTTTGAATTGCTTTTCTCATTGCCTTATCTCCATCAGTTAGAATTGAATTAGGATGCTTATTGTACATTGCTTGAAGGAAAGTTCGCAGAACCCATGTATACGTTTCAACTGATTCATTGACTAGCATTTCCATTCTAAAAATGTACGTTCTGCTATGGTGGTTTACACCCACTAGTATAACGAGTGGCTTACCATACGCGTTCGTTTTGTAAGTTGCATCGAATGCCATCACATCCCCAAAATATCAGTTTTCAAACTGAGATATTGAGTCTGTCCAAAATATGTTCGTAAGTCTATTATTCGAGTCAACTGTATAGTCAAAGAATAGATCCGGATCTATCTCTTTCTTAGTACGAAAATGGGTGATCAAACTTTCTGCATCTGTTTCGTGTACACCATCATTGCGATAAGATGTAAATTTATTGTGCAAATCTTTCAATGTGAATCCCACTCGATCGTATCCACCAGCTTTGTCCGCCAAGTATTCCAATATTTTAGAAGTTCCAATACCAACATGGTCCATGCCTCTAGCTTCTGTAAGATAGGGATCTTCAACTGATCGGTTGGATTGAAGAAACTATATTTGGATACCATTTAGCAGCTGATGTGAATGGCCATGTACAAATTTTGTCACTATCCAATTTCCTTTTGCCCTATTTTTTATCATACCAAACAAAGCTGGACATCCTACTCGAGTAAGTGCCCTCGGTTTCCTCTGCCTATCTTTTTTGTCGTGCCACACGTGGCTTCTATATCCTTCATTTTCACAAACCCAAATGCATTTCCGAATGTCGCCGTTACAATCCTTCTTCACATGATGCTTTCGCACACCGAATCCAATTATTTTGGCATACGTTGAATAGAACTCAGCTACAGCTTCAACAGACTCAAACTCTTCACCTATCATGTCTTCTGTACACAAAGAACCATATTTTTTTCCATTTCTGAATTTCATTTCAACATTTTCAATGTTCATACTCTCTGAATTTTTGCAATCCATACTTTCCATACTTTATTGTCAAATGTTTTTAACTTCCACCCTATGACCATCCACTATATTTATACCTTCTACAAAAGTTTCAACTATACTACATTTTCTCTGTCTTGTACAAATACACAGGTACTATACCACTGAAATTGCAAAGTCAAATATACTGTATTATGCAGGCAAACGACTAATGAAATCTACAATTTATGACGAAAAGTATCACCCCAAACATATTTGTCCATAACAATGGCACATTAGTAGATTGTGGATACAATTTTTCAAGAAATGTTGTGAACTCAAATTATAGGATAAACCCCGGAATACCTGCAAATTGTGAACTCAAATATTTGTTGTTCGCACCACACGGCATTGAAATTGCAAATCCACTAAAATGAAAATGTGAAACACAAGTTGGTATGAAATGCAGGTTGGTTTGAAAAAACAAAGAGATGTTCCTTGAACATGACGATTTCAATATTATGTTGTCAATATTGTGGCATTTATGACTGTGGTTGGTCATTCACCAACCCAAAACTTATTATGATGTACACAAATTTATTACATTTCTGTAATGACTACCAACCCCATTACCTTTCAACCATTTTTTACCCCGTCATTGTTATATTTAAAAAGGAGTTTACATCAATTTGTTTTAATTGGATAGTTTGGGTATATATTGAATTCACCCCGTCTACATAAATGGGAACCCTGCAACTAGTCACAGGATAAATATTTATCCCATCGACTTGTTTTAGTAGTGAAGAGTTCTACGGTTTCATAATTTACCTCGTGTTAGTACCAGGATACCCCACCATCATAAATGAGGGAAACGTCGAGATGTCATTTGGTGTCTCTGACTTGTTCCCCGTACCAATCCATGCGAGGACCCTGGGTTATATCTGGGCTAAAATTTCATTTCTTAAAAAGACTATACCCCGTGTTCATACCGGGATACCACGCCATCATAAACGGGGTTAATGTCAAGATATACAGAGGTGTCTCTAACTTGTGCTCCGTACCATTCTATACGAGGACCCCGGATTATATCCGGGCTAAAATTTCATTTCTTAAAAAGACTATACCCCGTGTTCGTACCAGGATACCCTGCCATCATAAACGGGGGTAACGTTGAGATGTCCTTTGGTGTCTCTAACTTGTGCCCCGTACCATTCCATGCGGGGAACCTGGGTTATATGTGGGATTCAGTATTTTTTTTTTTTACTTTGTTTGGACGACCATATTAAACTGTTAACTATGTACCTTAAAAAAGGAAATTTGAAATGTTTAAATTTTTTTTATTTAAAATTGATGCAAGGAAAGCTCCGGGGCCCTCTTACACGAATACGGGGTAGCAAACAGAAGTTAGGGCAGAAACACGGCTACAACAGTTCACGGAAACAACTGATTCAGAGTGGAACCGTTCCGACTAGGCAATTTTCCATTCACATTCGTTAACTACAACAATGGGGAGAGTGAAGTCTACAGTTGGCAAAGCAAAGCCACCGAAACAATCCCAAAAGCGGAAGAGAACCAGCACCGCTGCAGAGCAAGTCGAAGAACCAAGCACGTCGACCTCGCGAACAGCAATCGGGCCCACTGTAGACTCTAGGCCACCGATCTCAACCCATGACGAGGTAACATTGGTCATTCACCAATCCTTAACCCTAAAAACTAAATAACATGTTATCTTCAATTTTTTTGGTTGCTAAAAACACTATCTGAAATGGAAAACATAAGTCCTATACGGTATTGATTTTGATTTCGTTAAAGTACTAAATTTTTGGACAAAATTAAAGGGTCCACAATATGCTGTTTGTTAGGGATTAAATTGTTTTGGTGAATAGTTAGGGATTCAAGTTAGGAATGAATTAATTGGTGTAAGGGTTTACCCCGCGTATGACACAGGCTACCCCATTTAAATACACAGGGTATAATCTGAACTGGACGTCTAGGTCCCTGCCATTTGTCCTGTAAACAAATGCGGGGACCTCGGTCTTACAGTGGGTTTAAATTTGTAAGCCCAATGTAATCGTTACCCCGTGTATAAGACGGGTCACCCCGACTTATAACATGGGGTTTCATTGGTAGACTTAGGTATGGGTCTCTGCCATTTGTCCCGTATGCACAACATGGGGACCCTGGTGTTTCAGCAGGGTATAACCCACAATCTTCTATGTACATATTTACCTCGTGAATAACACGGGGTATTTCGACTTATAACACGGGGTTTCATTGGTAGACCTAACTATGGGTCTCTGCCATTTGTCCCGTAATCACAACACGGGAACCCTAGTGTTTCAGCAGGGTATAACCCATAATAGTTTTGTACATATTTACCCCGTCAATAACACAGGGTCTCTGTTTTTCTACCAATGGTTTTATGCCATTCGCAATTTGGGGTCAAGGGTAAGAGTTTAACAGTTTATTTGCGTCAACCTTAAATTTTTTATGTTTTGGTACGCTTAACATAAATTGTGATTGTGTTAACAGGATAACCCATTTGTCCAAAAGCGTATTTTCAAGGAAGGAGAGGTGTGGACACTCAATCTGTTATCATATGCACAAACGTTCCAAGCGATTGAAAAGATAAAGAGCAAGCTCACAGTTGTGCAACTACAAGAGTTTGCGAAGACGTGTTTCGGCCACTATATTGATATGCAGAGTATCGTGCACCAAGGCCAATTGATACACCACTTAGGGTTGAAAAAGGTAGAGTCAGATGACAATGATGTGATGGAGTTCAACATACGAGGAATCGGTGTGCGGTTCGTAGAGAGAGATTTTGCATTGGTCACTGGGTTACGATGCAACCCCGACACTGTGGACCACAATGACGGAATACAGACCATTGCAGTGCCATTTAAATTAAGAGAGAAGTACCTAGACAACTCGAGTTCCATCAAGATTGAGAGGTTACAGAAATGTTTTGAGGCTGCACAGTTTGGTACAGAAACCATAGATGATGTGAAAATGACGCTTCTATATTTGTTGAACTTGGGACTTTTAGGCATGCCCCGGAAAACTTTAATTCCGATGAAATTTGTAACGCTTGTAGAAGATTTAGATAAATTCAATATCTATCATTGGGGGACATTTCTGTACAACGAGACAGTTAAAGCCTTGAATGAGTTCTTTACCCGGCCATTTCCAGGCGAAGTGCGAAATGTTTCTGGCAGCCACGACGTAAAGGGATTCCTTCTAGCATTTCAAGTGCAATACTATGAACTAGCGTGTTGCTGTACGCCCTAATATACTTGTATACTTATATACATAGATGTTAGATAAATGTTTTGTGATCTAGTTATGCATAACGAATAAACCTAACTTTGTTGTACATATGCTTTCATATTGTATTTGTTGTTGTAGGTGTGGGCTTATGAGAGTATCCCCAAGCTAGGGGATGACGGTATTGCAGATAGAATTTCCCAAGCAGTGCCTCGTGTTTTGGGGTGGAGGGCAATGACCCACTCAACTTACGAAGGCCTCAAATACGCAATATTTGATAAGAAAAATGTAAGATGCCCAAAAGTTTGTCCACATACTATAGCAAATGTATTTTGTTTCCCTACATCAAACTGACCATTAACAATTGCTCTATTTTTTTTGTCGCAGCTTGAAGTGCATTGGACATTATGTCCAAGGGAGGACGAACTGTGCCAGGCATATATGACCATTTTTGCTAACGGTCATCGCAAACGTAGATGTCGATTTCCACCGATTGTGGAAGAATCTGAGGAGACAGAACCAGAGAATGTAGCTGCACCTTCTGTGCGTGCAGACAATGCGCAACCACGCCCATCGGCCGACGATCGCAGTGACAACATCGTAAGTCTTCCAAAACCCTAAATTGGATTTCAAATATTTTGTGATTTATTGTAGCTGAAGGGTTTACTGTACTCATAATTTTTGCGGGATTATGTCGCATATGGAAACAATCCTTGCAAGGCTTGATAGGGTGGATCAAAATGTTAATCGGATTGGCAGCCACCAATCGGCAATTGAACAACGTCAAGATGTATTCGATAGCCGCATTGAGGCAATACAGTGTCAAATGAATGACATAAATAGCAAGCTTAATGCTATACTTGAAAAACTTAGTGGTCAGGTACTTTTCCACTAACATTTATGATTCGAGTATTAACCAATCTGCAATATGAGATTTAGATATATTGTATGTGTCACAGGAAATGCCACGGGACACAGTATCGCCTCCTGATCCGACACCATCTACGGCGCATGATACATGTCAAGGTGTGGAACATTCTCAGCATGATCCACACTTCGATGTGGTGCCTTCGGATTTGCTTGTTGCCATCAACGATGATTGGCCGTGCCAACTTGCGACTCCGCTGCCCGTCAATCAACCTTCATTAGTGTTACAGTCACAATGTGGTGATACGATCGAGGATTATGATATATCAACATCGACCACAGTGACTACACCAATTGGTATTAATTTGCATATATATATTGACGATGATCGCAATTGGACGATGTTAACTGATAACATTGCAATTGATATGCATAAGCAGGAAGAATGCATGACATTTCAGATTTGGGCAACCCATGACATCGAGGAACTGGAACAGTTTTTAGGGCTCGTCAGTTGAGCAGGACGCCAATACAAACCATCTGACGTTATGAAGAGACCATGGGTGGATCCAAGGGCACATCGAAAATCAAGTACGAAATTGAACCCGATGTCAAAGCCTACAGAGGAGGAGCTTGTTGCCTTCCGTGATTGGTACATGATGAGCAAGCCAACGACTACGGCTGATATAGAATATGGTAAGGTCCCAAGGACCTTCTTTGATGGTATCTTACGGCTTGGAGGTTCGCTTCAACCTCACGTGAGTTTTTGCCATTGTTAAGCATAGATCAAAGAGTTTAATTTAAATTCATTACATATAAGTTTGAACGTGCAGCACATTGACGCATGCTTATTCCACATCAGAAAGATGATGTACATGGCATTGGAGGCATTTTCAGAGCGTTGTGCAATATTGGATTGTATGCTGTGGGTGGGTTATGCCATGTCCTTCATTAGTTATGTAGATCAATAAATGCTGGGTTCGTATAGTACAATAACCTTCCATTTTTATATATTTCCAGAAAGCTATGTTTCTACGCCACAAAGATCACATTGATTCACTATTGGAGATTAAGAAAGCCACCATATTTTGTCAAGCATTCAAGGGTGAATATCCTATATATGGTCGACCGTGATGGACATGTGACTATGTAAGTTATTTTGATATTATCATTAATTTATACCGTGATAACAGTCAAACATACTCAAAATATGTGACATGCACATTGTGTTTACTAACATTTACATCCAAATCATAGTTGCTAATGCCTGTTAACACTGGCAACAAACACTGGCTCGTTGCACACATTGACATTATTAAGAAGCATGTAGACCTATATGATCCATCTGTCAATAAGACATCATCTCATTTTCAGGAGGAAAATGCCACATGCATATGCCATTTGGTGCCTAAAATATTGCATGTTTTTCAAATTTACAATCTCCGACCAAAAATCACGGACTGTTTAGAACAATATACGATTAATAGAACGGATGACACATTTGCTCAACAATCAATGAGGTACGTTAGACCTATGTTGTTATGTAAAATCGTTAATACAATTGGATATGTTAGTGTATAACATTGCATGTCTGTTAAACTTTTTAAACCACCTACAAATTTGTGGTTTTCATGCAATGGGGATTGCGGGATGTTCGCTTTGAGATGGATTGAAAACAAAATCGGTGGGCTACTAGTGAATATTGTTGAAAAAAGTATTACTACCATGAGGAAAAAATATGCAGTAGAATTGTTCCACCAAAACTTCAAATTGTAATTTGTAGGGGAATTTTGCATATATGAATTATTGTTCTACCTTGTAATATATATAAGCTACTTCTATGTTTAATTGTAATATTTAGTAATGTATAAAACAGTGGAACCTATTTGTACATAATATATACATATTGAGTTTTTACGTATATGACACTGTTCGTTGCCATATAAAGATGGTGGAACTGGCAACCAATGTGGTGGGATAAAAAATCAAATAAGACCTTTAAACTTCATATATATTAAATCAATTCTAATGCTAATGCTATAATTAATTATGCAAATTGCAACAAAAAGTCAGCATTGTCTTCAAATTATTTTACTAACGTTGAAAATTTTCTACGTAAATATATAAGATAATCACCAAAAAAATATAACATCATCCTTAATAAGCAATATAAATAATATTATTTCTTTGATGAGCAATATTATTGTCCAAATTGAAGTAACATTATCCCTAATAAGGTTTATTATTTCTAATCAAAGTAATATTACACCTTTGACCACCATTGAACCATAATAAAGGAATATAAAAACCATAATTAAGTAATTATGTCCTTAATTAAGTAATTTCATTCATAAACGAGCAGTATTGTCATTATCGAGTACGATTGTCCATAATGAAAAACACTAGTCCTAAGAAAGTCATATCCGTCCATATCGAAGTAACATTGTAAATTTGACCATAATAGGTTAATATATAACCATAATTGTAGTATATATTATCAAAATGGAGTAAATTTATTCATATTAAAGTAATGTTAACTTTTATTTGTTACATTGTCCATAAAAAATGACATTTGACCATAAGGAGATAACATATGACCAAAGTAGAGTACTTTTATCTTTACAGATGTGACTTTGTCCTTTATTGAGTAATATTGTCCAGGATTGGTCATATTTATCCATTTCATAGTAACGTTAGGTCATTATAAAGTAAAGTTGTACAATTAAATTAAATTGTCCATAACAAGTGACATTTGACCATAAAAAGATAATATTTGACTAAAATAGAGTATTTTTGTCTTTACAGATTTGACTTTGTCATTTATTGAGTAATATTGTCCAGAATATGTCATATTTATCAATTTTAGAGTAACTTTAGGTCATTATAAAGTAAAGTTGTACAATTAAATTAAATTGTCCATAACAAGTGACATTTGACCATAAAGAGATAATATTTGACCAAAGTAGATTACTTTGGTCCATAGATAATTGACTTTGTCTTTTATTGAGTAATATTGTCCACAATGTGTTATATTTGTCCATTTAAGAGTAACTTTAGTCCATTACAAAGTTGCATTTTACATTTAAATTTTTCACAAAAAAATTTGTACATTTTTTTTGGTATCCCGCTTTCCGATTCGAGGTGTTATTATTTCCGCAATTAATTTTCTTTTTTCGATGACGTGGCACGTTTTCATCCTTTCATTTGTCAACAAATTTCAAAGTCTTACCTTGAATTTTGTGAAATCATTTTTTTTCCTCCCAAAAATTTTCCTTTCTTCCCGTCCACTTTTTTTTTTTTCCTTTCTTTTGTACATTTTTTTTGGTACCCCCGCATACTTTTGGTATGGGGACCCTGCTTTCCGATGCGGGGTGTTATTATTTCCACAATTAATTTTTCTTTTTCGATGACGTAGCACGTTTTCATCTTTTCATTTGTCATACAAATTGTAAAGTCTTACTTCAAATTTTGTGAAATTATTTTTTTTCCTCCCAAAAATTTTCTTTTCTTCCTGCCCACTTTTTTTTTTTTTTTTTTTTTNCCCACTTTTTTTTTTTTTTTTTTCCTTTCTTTCCATTGAAACCGGCAACCAATTTCATACTTTTATTACTTTTTGTCCATGTCATGTGTCACTTAATAGCATGGACCTCATCCTTTCAACTCTTTTAAAAGGGCTGCACTCTAAAATTTTCCTGAAGAAAGATGATATAGATCCATATGGAATCTCGCCTACCTAACGTTCAAAAAGAGAGTAAATGGCACCGAATTATGCGAGTCATATTGGCAAGTGGCAATCAGATTAGAAATTTAATCTATGTTATGGGTCCAATATTTCCATATAGGTTAACTAGGGCAAGGTCGAAGAAGTTTCAAGAAAAAAAGGCGCCGATTCAAGATTTTTAACCATTATTAACATGTATGTGTGAAAACAATGAAAATGAAACGAGGAACTTCTGATTAAAAGGAAGAATAGAAAACTAATTACAATAAAAGAAAACCAAGTTCAACAAAAACTGAGGCAACAACGAAAATTACGTATGCAAGGATATAATTTTCAGTCAGAAGGAAGCATAGAAAACTAATCACAGTAAAAGAAAACAAAGTTCAACAAAAAATGAGGGTTATTGGGAAAAGATAAAAAGATAGGTTGGTAGACAATCCCTTTAACAAGAGGAATACTATTTCAAGCAACCGCCTACCTCAAAACTCTGCAGGAACGCAATGCCTAGTGAACATTTGTTATCTGTATCAAGTTTCTTGAACTTTCCTCAACTATTTAGGCAAGTTGAGCAAACAAAAAGTTCCAAAAATATCTGCTTTCGATGTTGATATTGCAAAATTACACAACACGATATACCATGTTATTGCCCCTTCTTCTCCAAAAATATACAAGTCAACATGCCATTGGTGGCTACTGTGAGTTCTCCTATTGAGTTTCTAGAGCAAATCAACAAAGCAGCAGCAGGACAGAAACTCCAAACAAAAGAATGATGTTGATGATAAACCCTCAACTTAAACAACGGAACTCCTCTTTTAAAGACACATCTACAGTACTACAGCAGAAAACGAGGTTTACAAACAGCTGGGAGATATATGTAAATTACAAAAAATAGTCGGGGGTCTTGCGTGTGCTGTCAGGTTCTATTTGTCGTGGGGCTGGATCAAATTGCAGAAAGTTCTGGTCCATGTTTTCTCCTATTTCCAGTATTGCAGCCATATTCCCACACCGATAACAATAGTTCGGAGCACTAAATACAGTCACTACATTCTTTTCCTATAAAAGATGTTGAAATAGAAGTTAATATACTATAGAAGTTAGTAATAAAAATTGCTGATGTACAAAAATGGGAAGAAAACAACATTAATTCCTTCCACTTAGGTTCACACACCTGACACCAATTATATCCTTCCATGACAAGCTGGTGAGCTCTTGAAATCAGAGTGAGTCCATTGGTATGGTTAAACTGAGCAGCTATATCCTGTCCAAAAGTATAACCGGCACCACGTGGAGATATTCCCCACCCACAGCGATCATCTGGATCAGACCACAAAAGGTCGCACATTGGTCCTTCATGTGGAACCTACTCACACAAAAATACTTGTTTGTTATACACACAGTCAGGACAACAAATACTAGAGTCTAGAATCACATGTCCAGTAACTGCCAAACATGTGCCTTTATGCAGTTAATACTTGGGCAGAAAATAGAGAAGCCAAGAAAAAAAAATTGACACACAATCTCAGATATCAATTAAGAAATGAAACAACTTTAAAAAAAAAATAAGGAATGGAAGATAATTCAACATACCTCCTGTATTCGATCCAAAGCTCGGATGTTATCCAAAGTATCCAAAGAAGGTGAAAGGCCTCCATGCAAACAGAATATCTATGATTTATACGAAGGTTAGAAGCTGTCAAGAAAAGCCAAAATATTTTGTCTTCAAGAAACTAATTGAATTGGCTGCAAGTCAAACCTGACTCTCAATTAGGGCTGTGAGGGGTAGATAATCAAATAAGTCGGTGAAATACTTCCAAACATTAGCATTTCCATATTTTCGTAAGCATTCGTCATAAAAACCATACCTGAAAATGAGATGACAAATAGTATGAAAAAAATTGAGAGCAAATTGCAGGGAAACAATTGTTTGTTCACCCTGTTTAAACTAGTAGCTATGCAGTTCCCTGCATCACATTTGGCCAATCCATAAGCCACTTGGATCCCTCTAAGCATGTGACTTATTATACGTTCCTGAATCCTATCCATGTAACCCATCATGTCAAGCCACAAGTTTTTTACTAGTAAAACAGTATAAACAATTCAATTGAAGAATTAGATCCATGCTACCTTAAAAACTCTCCCATGAAAGGTTACATGATCCCCATGAAAATTCAAAGCATTAAATGCTTGAGTGGGTTGTGAACAATTACAGATCTCTCCCTCTTTCACAGCAGAAAAATTATAACTAAAAGGACAAGGAAAGCATAAATTATTTTTGTTAAAAGTGATTTTTCACATTCTAATTACTTTTTCCTAATCTTTATGCACTATAATCATAGTAAACCATCAATTTAATTACCTAAAGTATGGAAAGCAAGACACTTGCAATTTCTAGCATATGGCTTACCCTTTTGGGTTAGGCTTCAGATGCACCCAAAATGCTTATTTAAAGTACTGCAATACCAATAAAACAATATCCTTTCAGGATATATATATTCCAGTGTTCGAGAGCATTTACAGAAAGTTGAGCACATGGAATGGCATTGTATTTTACAGTCCCCTAATGCCATTTTCAGAAAGTTTAACCACAACTAAACAAAGAATATAAAAGACTAACTAATAAGAAAAACAGTTGTCCACTGTAAAGAAGAGAAAGGACAAAAGTATAGTTCGAACTTCGAATTCTTTTCTTAGATTTTATCTTCAAGAAAATAAAGCTCATAACTAGCATAGCATTTTCAATTATTATTTACATTAATAGTCATGGAAACTTTAATGTCCATCAACTAAACAATATACATGAGAAGCACCATCTGGAGTCATAACAAAATTTAAAATACATCTTCTAGTTCTTTGATTGGTATCATAAACTTTTTTCAAAATATGAGGAAGGTTTTAAAAGGAAACCTACACTTGAGTAATTTGTCGACTTTCATGATTTCCTCTAAGGATTGTAATTCTATCCCTATAACGAACTTTCAATGCCACCAGAAGTGTGACAGTCTCCACTGAATAGTATCCACGATCTGCATTGTGTCAGCCAAGAATATATACATAAAATTTCCAATAATGATACAAACTTGAAGAATGGGTCACATTCTGATAATTATAACGAACACATACAATGAAAATGAACAAAGTGAACAGAGAGAAAATAAAGGTGAATGAAAATCAAAAGAAAACAAGTTCAGTAACATTTCATACAAAAGCATGCAAGATAAAGAGGCCTTTCTGAAATATAAAATCAACATAAGAGGAATAGGTAATTTTCTTTGCCAGATCAACCAAAATAATGCATTTTCCTAACACTCTGCTTCTGGAAAAAGGAGCCCACTTAATAAAGGTTGGAATATATATATATATATATTATATATATGATTTTTTATACAAAACAGACACAATCAATGAAAAATCTTTGATCCTTACGCCAAATCATCTTTATCAGAACCTAAAGATGACCCAAAGTAAATGAGGACATACTAACAATCATAACAAGGAATGTGAAGAGGGTAAGATCGACTGCAATTGGCCCAAAATAATTGAGGGCATTTTCTTTGTCTGGCAAAACACTTTTCACTAAGCACCACTAATTTGCCAAAGCAGAATTGGTCCGAAAAATTTAGCAAATTCAATCAACTTTCCTGCCACACTAGAAACTTGTAACTTTAACTCAAAATTCTACAGCAGCTGTATAGATCGCCAAACAATGAAAATCTACAAGAAATAGTAAACTTGGATAATACATAGCCAGAACTATACTGCACACACGGGTCACAACTAGACATCACATAACCCCAGTTTCTAATTCAGCTTAATAAAATAGATAAAAAGGACACAGAATATAAACACCGTCCTTCATCATCAAAAGAATCACATAACAGTATGTAAACGAGGAAAACAGTATCAGCAGCTAGAAAAATAATCCTAATAATCAGCAGGTAAATAAGATACGCCTTTTTCCAACAAGAAGATTAAAATTAAAATTAAAATTAAAATTAAAAGGAATAAATCAAAAAAGGAAAAGAAAAAGATTAAAATTCAAAATCAAAAGTAAAAGTAGGAAACTCACCTACATAATCACCCATAAAAAGGTAATTGGTATCAGGAGCATTCCCTCCTATCCGAAACAGCTCAATGAGATCGTAGAACTGTCCATGAATATCACCGCACACCGTCACAGGGCATTTCACCGGCTGTACATTCCACTCCTCCACCAGAATCGCCCTAGCTTGGTCGCAAAGCGTCTTAACCTCACCCTCCGACAACGGCTTGCACTCCATCAGATGCTCGATCTGACGGTCCAGATCCGCGTGAGACGGCATCGTTTTTTTTGTTTTGTTTTTTGAATCCTCAAAACAATCTCAGATCCGCCAAAGATCGCCGATTCCAACAGATCGATAAGAACAAAAACTCACCGCCGACCGACGAACCTCAACTCGTAATTGATCCTTGCGATAACGTTACAGTTAGGCTTTGAGATCGAAACCCAAAGGAGACGAATCGTTTCGGAGATCGGTGAAGTATCGACCTCTCGATCATTCCTCGCCCTCACTTCTCTCTAGCTCTTTTTTCACTTTTTTTTTTCCTCGGAAATATTAAAAAAGAAAAAAATAGAAATCAAATAAAATTGAGAGAAAATTAAATTAAAATTGTATTTACGCAAAGCTTAGAAAAGAAGAGGGAAATGAAAACACGAAGAAAGAACAGGAAAATGAAAATGAAGGCAAAGAGAGGCCCAGGAGAAGGCCAAATGAAATGGAAATGAATCCAAAATGCAAATGAAAAATAAATGCGAAATTGCGCGAGGTGAGTTTCGTGAATATTATTGTAAGAAACAAAGAAAATAAAATAATAATTATAAAATAACGAAAATAATAATATTTGTTTCTCTCTCTCCGGTGGCTCCGCCGAGTCAAAATCAAAGAGGAACCGACATGTGTCAATCAGCTGCTCTTTTTGGACGGTTCAACATCTTTGTTCCCGTGGGACGTTATAGGCAAATCGTTCCTGTTGCTCCCACCACTGATATTTTTATTTTTATTTTTTTTTAAAATAATTTCTTTATTGTATGCGTCAATGGCTCAATGGATGTAATAAAAAAACAAAAATTAAAATTGATTAAAAATATAAAACTATATGAAAGGCTAAAAGTTTCTTGAATTTTATTTTGGTCCAACAAATCATACGTTCCACTTTTTGAATGTAGACAAGAGAAATATTGACTTTATTATAAAAAAAAAAAAAAAAAAAAAAGAGAAATATTGACTTGCATCTTTGTGGGATAGTTCAACGGTGGAGTGCCGATATTTGTTTGTTATGGAATCTTAACAAATAAAAAAAAATTATTATAATTTTATATCAAATTATTCTGTTTTTTTTTTTTGCTAGAGATTTTATTTTATTAAAAAAATGTAAATGTTTTGCTCAAAAATAAAAAGCATACCATCAATACTATTAATATACTTATTTTTTAATAATAAAACAATGTAATATATTCTAATAATATATTTACATTTTAAGTTACATATGGCTTTGAAGAAATTTAATTATTAGTTGAAGGTCATAGTAGTCATTGTAATATCTTACATATTAAAGGGAAGAGATTTCATTTATATTTTGTTGTATTTTGATATGGTAATATGTTGTGTCGTATTGTATTATACTGTATTCGTATTAAAATTTGTTCAACCAGTTAAATTTTCATATTAAAATATGTTAATTTAAATTTTTAAAAATACGCACGGTTTCGTACCATATTAAGCTAAAATTTCATGTTTATGTCGTGTCACATTGTGTTTATGTCAAAAATTATTCATTCAAAATCAATTCATTAAATTTTTATGTTAAAATATATAAATTTTAACTAGAGTTTGTGTCGTGTAAACATATCATATTGAAATTTATCATGTTTAATTGCATTGTTAATGATTTACTATTGAATCAATGGTACAAAACTGCAAATACATTAAAATTGTCTCTGAATTTTATATTTGGCACCATAACTCTCTGATCCTTTTATAAATAGTGTTGCAACAATCTAAAATATGTATCATGGTGTTAAGATGTACGTGGAATACAGGTGAATGCCTTTCTCCTTCATATTTCAAAGGCAAACTGGGAATTACCTTTGACTCTCCAACCCTAAGCTTTCTGCCACACTGCTTTCCTCTTATCGCCGCCGTACTCTTCTATAGAAAAAAAAATTATAGTACTCGCGGAGTACTAAGTATTTAGGTACTTCTGCTATTGAATTTATTTCGTGAACTTTTTTTTACTATTGTTATCAAATGTTTGCCGATGTGAAAAGTTTTCCATATACCATAAATTCAATAGTAGAAATGCCCAAAAACACAATATTCCCGGTGTATAAGAATTTTTATTTTTCCTTCCCTTTTTCCCTCTTCTACAGCCAGTCCAACTCTTTTCCCGCAACTTCTGTCCAGACCTCTACCTCTGCCTCTGTCTTCTTGTAAGGACATTCCAGTTTCAACATATTCAATATTTTATTCCGGATTAAGATAATCAAATTAGCATATAATCTTTTGGGTCATAGCTCACTGTTGAGTTATTGTCTGTTAAATAAGAAAATCTTGCACTTTACAGTTTGCTACAATATCATGGTACTCTATGTAGTGTAGAAGAAAAAAAAAGTACAAAAATTGGGTCACGGAAGGAATCGATTATTATTTATCTTAAATTTTTCTTTGGTTAAAATCTTTAAAATCCAAAGGTGATTTGTTAATCAAGATATGCTTGTAATTTCTGTGAAGCACCAGCTTTTCTAAAAGGACTTGTACTAATTTCTCTATACCCTCCTTGTTATTCCTTAAATGGTTCTTTGCGATCTCATGTGCACTATCAATTATACGGCATACCGAGGAATCAATATCCTCAGCAAGTTTCTCAAACATGAAATTTCTTATTAGCATTCAATTTTCACTACAAACGCTGCTTTGAACAGCCGGATCTGTGAATGCCCATGGCCCAATATCAAACATTCCAAACATTGTGACCATCTGTTCAAAAAGGAAAACGTTTTTTTGGTTTGGTATGTATCCATCCTTGAGGATGTACTCATCAGAGGTCAGGAGACAGAGGATTGGAGGTAGAAGAGAGCAGTGACGAGAAAAGAAAGATTTGTAGGGGTTGGAGGAGACTGGCATGCGTGCACTGCATGTACATTTAATAATCAACATTCTCAATATGCCTTTGATATTTGAAAGGGTGAAGGAATCATGTATTTTTAGGGTATTAATTCTGAAAATACCTGAATTAAGTTGGATATTATAAGTGTGTACCTAATTTTTTATTTTTTTATTTTTGGCATTTTAGTATCAAAACTGGCAAAAGTAGTACATGGTTAGTAACTTTGCTAAATTCCGTCCAAAATCTTATGTTATCTTAATGTGGACCGCATATGATGAACACTGACAGGGGTAAACTTGGTGTTTTCTTTTTCCCCTCTTAATCAGTCAGTTCTCCCTCACTGTAATCAGTTTCTGTTAAATTAGATAATCTAAACCAAAACAACAAAGACGTATGAACTTAGAGCTGTTAGAAATTAAATTCAGTTATGGAAATTATGTGTAACTATGTTGGCATTCGAGGGTTTCGATTTAGCTTGACCATGTATGTCAAAAATAGTGAATTTACAATATTGTTATATTTGAATTAAATTGATGCATGGTTATTGTATATTGATGTATTTACAATGTGTTTGTTAGCTATTACATGTTTTAATTTGAGAAAATAGTTAAAAAATGTGTGAAAAAGGCCGATACTCATTTTCTATAAAGTTTGATTTGGATTTTAATTTATGATGGTTTTCACACAAAATTGAATACTAGGCTTCGCTGAAAATGAAAAGATGAAACTAAAGGTATCAATTTGGCCATAACTGATGGCCGAAATCATAAGTTTTAGCACGTCAAACAACCGAGGCGTGTGTCCCTGGTTTAGTTTAAACAGGTTGCCCTGCAACCTTTTTGAAAGATGAGGATGACCCAAACAATGGTTTGTGGAACAACCCAATTATACTTAACCAGATTACATGATCTAATTGTTTAGCTCACTGCAATCTTACAATTTTGGCCATTGTTTTCAGGCCAAATTAGTTCCATTAGTTGTCTTTTCATTCTTGACGAAATCCAATATTCAATTTTATGTAAAAATCACCTCAAATTAAAATCCAAAAAAAACTTCATAGAAAACAATTTTGGTGTTTAAAGCTTTTTTCTTTTTTGGCTTTTGTTATCAGTTTACAATTTTAATCATTTTTTTCTTTAGAAACAGTAAAAAACAAACAAACAAACCGGTTTATGAGGAAAAAATAAACAAAACAAAAAAAAAAAGAATCCCCATGGATCTGGGGTTTTTGAAGAATAAAAAATAAAAATAAATTAGGGAATAAAATTGTGAAAAGATATAATTTTTCTGTGCCATTGTTTATCACATACAGTACACGTGACGATAACACGAGATTTTGGACAAAATTTGACGTATATACCATTAGTGTAACAACATTTTCCCTATTTGAGTATTAAAATATTAAAAAAAATTGAGTATTCAGTTAAAGTATTTTCAAAATTAATAATCCTAATTTTTAACATTTTAGTATAAAAGGGTTTATAACATTTTAGACTGTTGCAATAAAGTTCATAAAAGATCAAAGAATTATAATGTCAAATATAAAAGCCAAAGGATAAAAATCGGATTACCAAAACCCATTCAATTTTACCAAACACTTTACTTGATAAGAATACTTCCATAATCCAGTTTTAGGGTCTCAAAGCAATCGTAAACGTAGCCGCCTAGGGGCACAACCCAATTTAGGGAAAAAAATACACAAAGTTTATTTTAAGTTGACCGAAACTATTTGGACAAATTTTGTTCAAAATAAACGTGGGTTGAACTTAAAATTACTGATTATGTGGATACAAAATTTAAATTAGAAAATGAATAAAAATTCTTTCAAAATGATATTCTCATTTTTTTTTAAATATATTAGTTAAAAATGATTTAGTTTTCATTATATTTAAAATACGGCAATTACATTTCAGTTTTCAAACTACATTATCATCATAGATGAAAATATCGGTATCGACGGAAATATCGAAGGTTCAAAATAAATAAAAAAATATCGATATCGATAAAAAAACGAAAGAAATGACAGAAATTTATTGAAAAATATAGAAATTTTTTATGAAATTTCAAGATATGCTTATTTATTAAATATTTTATCAATTTAACTATAAAAATTGAAAAAATATTGAGTGGAAATCATATTTATCATAATTAAGAGATTTATAGTACTCGTTGATAGGAACAAAAATATTATTAATTAAGTAATGAATTGTTCATTAATCAGAATAATAATACAAGTACATGATTACTTAAATATAAGTCAATATGACATAGAATTTCTTGGTAATTGAAAATTTTCACTCTCTTTCTCATCCTCATTTCTAGTTCTGTATTGAGAGAAATATTGATCAAAAGGCACATCTCCTTGATAATTTTGCATGTAATTGTTAACATGACAATCATATGGATCTAATATTTCATGTGAGTGTCTTTGTTGATAGTCATAATATGGTTATTTGTTTTGTATGGTAGGATGCTATTTTTTTTAGTCAAATCTGTAATCATTACATATTATAAATTAGTTGAATTCTTAATTTTGAAAAACCATGACCGGTTATTTGTTTGGTATGGTAGGATGCTATTTTTTTATTCAAAATTGTAATCATTACAAATTTTACATTAGTTGAATTCTTAATTTTGAAAAACTATGGCTGGTTATTTGTTTGGTATGGTAGGACGCTATTTTTTTTATTCAAAATTATAATCATTACATATTCTACATTAGTTGAATTCTTAACTTAAAATATATCATCAATAAATAATTATAATTTCAAAAATATTCAAATATTTATAAAAATATATCATATTTTAAAATTTAAACAATCTAAATTTTCATGGAAATTTCTGAAATTTCCACGATATTTCGGAAATTTCTACGGAAATTTTGATTAGTTTGTGAAGCAATTACCTTAGAAATTTTGACAGAAATATCGGAAATTTCTACGGAAATTATGGAAATTTTGACCAGTTTGTGAATGAATTACCATGAAAATTTCGATGGAAATTTCGACAGAAATTATGAAAATTTTGACCCTTTTTTTTGGGATGAAATTAATATCTTTATCCCAAAAAAAAATCGCCGAAAATTTCGATTTTTTTTGTCCTTGATTATCATAGATATTGTGTGGGATAATTCCATCACTTCAATATTTATATGGTCAAAGAAAAAAAAATATTTAAACTAGCTTAATTATATAGCAATTAAAATTAAATTGTAGTCAAATCAGACTGATATTGTATAGTTATAGTTATGATTTGGATCTGTTTTGAAAATTTCAATTATATTAATTTATTTTTATCATATTTTTACAATATATTTTTATTATATTTTATTTTTACTTAAATTCTAATTTAGCCTATAAATAAATCTTGTAAGTCTCTAGAAGGGACTGAATATGATATTTTTTCTCTTTTTTTTTTGTTTTTTACTGGAACTCCAGTTTTTCACTTGACAGTTGACGATCTTTGGCCGGCTCACACTGTGCTCCCAAAGGCTTCTTGGCTCGTGTTCTATATTGCAGGCTCATAGGTTATATTCTATAGGGTTAGTTAGCCTTTTAAATTTGATTTAAATCAAATTTAGCTTTTAAATTTCTGATAATTCATCTGTAATCATTATTATTATATGCAATTTTTATTATATTTTTGTTTAATTATTATTAAAAAAATTAAATACTTCAAAACAAAAAAATATAATGATAATTATATATGAAAATAAAAATGAATTATTAAAAAATTAAATTTGAGTTAAGCCAAAAGAAATTACCCGTATTCTATAAGATGCAGGAAGCTCTTTCTCTAATGTCAATCATTATGATTGTCATATCAAGTAACATTTTTTGTTTTTATCTAAAAAAATNTTTTTTTTTTTTACGAGGCTGACTGATATTACAATTTGCATTCTGGAGTTTAGTTATTGTATTGTGTAAACTCAAACAATAAATACATGGTCAAAATGGAAAATATAATCTTCACATAACAATTCCTGCGCTGATGCCGTCAGTTTTTTGGCTACGTATGGGGGATTGTTAGGAAAACTTGTATTACCAGTATTAGCAAGATGATCAGACTTGTATTCACCAAATAAAGAAAGATAAATATAACCAGGCAAGTTTTTACACACACAGCGTCCCCCAGCATTGACCAGAGCATTGTAACAACTGTGAAATAATATACCAGTTCAGTTGGAACATCCAATGGCAATATCAACACTCATGAATCTACAAATTTACACATACAAAGGCAAAAGCATCAAATTAACTTAAACACAGATTTTTTATCTACAAACATAAACTAGAAATGGGTAAGAGTAAACTAGAATCTGAAACTGCTAGCAGACCAATTTAATGCCTGATCCATCATGGAGAAAGCACAAAATTTCAAGAGCATAAACACCAAATGCAGCTTATAAATTAATAATATACATCCAATTGTGGCTAAACTTGACAATTTTCATTTTCCTGTTTTGCCAGTCAAATTCAAAAACAATTAAACATAAATGTAAAACTCAGTTAAGGTAATCAAACTTAATGTAACAGGAATACACAAAAGGGTGAAGAAGGTAGTTCAAATTGAATCAAATAAAGAACTTGGAACATATTTTCATACTCCTACTACATCTTTCACCTAACATAGGCAAGTTTTCAAGCATTTAAAGCACAACGTTTTGATGGCTCATTTTCTGTTGAAGTAGCATTTCCATGGAACGAAGGTCAACCCCTCTATATCGACATGAACATGGTCTACAACATAAACAAATTTAAACCTTAAGAGTCGTAATTATGAGGAGCAACATCCAACTTTCTTCACTGCTGATACATCGTCCTTGGTTCCAACATTGATAGTCTGTCCTTTGGGCAATGCTGCTGGGTCCTCCCCAATGTCAAGGGCCTTCCTGCTTACAACATGATAGATTTGGGTCAACACTTCTGTAAATGAATTCTCAACATTCAAGGACTCAAGCGCAGATGTTTCCATGAAAAAGGTTTTTTCTCGTTCAGCAAAAGATGTGGCATCTTCCATGGAAACTGCTCTCAAATGACGCAAGTCGGCCTTGTTTCCGACAAGCATGATAACGATGTTGGCATCTGTGTGATCCCTAAGCTCCTTCAGCCATCTTTCCACATTTTCAAATGTAACATGGCGGGTAACATCATAGACTAGCAAAGCACCAACAGCACCTCGATAGTATGCACTTGTGATTGCACGATACCTTCATAAATGAAAACTTTAAATGAGATAATGTTTCTGAAAACAAAGATTAGACACAGGGCAGAGTGGGGCTCGCCAGGATCCCAATCTTCAACCCCACACCAGCCTTGCCCCATTCCCTTTCAGTTAGTTTCTACTCCTCCCACTCCAAAAATACACAAAATTAGTGATAAGACACATATTTAGAACCATCTAACTTAATAATTGACAGAATTCAAACACTTTAAAAAAAAATAAAAACATTCAGTGTTTGTTAACAGGGTCCTGAAAATTTCCCACTGTATGCCTATCTCTACTAAAAGCATCATAATTCTAGGCCAAATTACAGGTTCTAATTTCTTATCATTTAGGCTAGACTTTACTGAAGATGGTGCCTATAGGTTTCTAAGACTTTTATAGGTAAGTACAATGTTGAAGGAATAAGACACCAAGAAGATGAGAAACTGCTCCTTTCTAAGGTGAGAAAAGGAAATGACCACAAACCCTGAAATCTACAAGAGTTGTAGCCTTCTACTTGCATGCATAACTGCCACTATACAAAATAGGAAATTTTAGTAAAAGCATCAGTCTTCAAGAAAACTAAATCAGCTAGGTTTGGTTAAACTGTTGAGGTCCTACATTTACATTTGTCATTGTTCATCCCTGACTATGACAATTTGGTAGTTAAACGGCCTTATAGAAAAGTCCCTAATGAACTTGCAAGGTGTTCTTAAAACATTATCTTTCAATTGAAACAATATGCTTTACAAACTTAACGAGCAGTAAAAACTTTTAACTTCTATGACAACTGATTGGCAATGGCCGTCTACACTGAAAACTATATATCATCTCCATCATGTAACTCTGTTAGTAGAATGACAGTCCATCTTAAATTGCAGATACTGCCGGGCCATTGCACATTCTCACCTCTAAACAACTATCTATAAATCAAAGAACAAAATAAAAACCCCAAATATGCTGCTCCAAGTTACTATACTGCATGACAGAAGCAAGCATAATGACATTCTCATAGTCAGTTAAAGATACTCCAAGCTCTTTACCAAAAAAAGATACTCCAAGCTTATTCTGATGCATAAATTCCGAAAATTAACTCCTTGACAATTAAAGGGATGTACTAAGTTAAAAGTTTCCTTTTTTTTCCTTTTTTCTATGGAAGATGATAAAGCTTAATTAGATCCATTTTCTTCTTTTCCTACGATTCACATAAGCGAAAGAGTGTCAGTGAACACGCGCAAAAAACAAAAAACCCACATAGAAAATGTTGTTCTCCGATCCATATGGAAGAGAATCAAAACTCTGAAGTACCCACATAACGATATCTATCAGTTTTTCCGATGTAAGACAAATAAACATAAACCTCGGATCAGAATGACATTCGAGAATCCTACAAACCAAGTCACGAGTTTAGATGAAGAAAAAAGAAAAGAACAGAAAAAAAAGAAGGAAATTGGATCTAAACCTTTCTTGTCCGGCGGTGTCCCAAATCTGGGCCTTGACGACCTTATCATCGACCCGAATGCTCCTGGTAGCGAACTCGACCCCAATGGTGGACTTCGATTCGAGGCTGAACTCGTTCTTGGTGAACCTGGACAACAGGTTCGATTTGCCAACACCCGAGTCACCGATCAGCACCACCTTGAACAAGTAATCGTAATCGTCGTCTGCTCTGTAAGCCCCCATCTCCTAGCACAATTATTTAGTTTTCTGTGGGGGTGTTTGGAGGGATAGAAAATGAGAGAAAATTCCCACAAAATTTTCTCTGTTTATAATTCCTAACAAAAATAAAAAATAAATTCTCTTTCCAATAAATCAAAAATGGATAAGCGCGGTTTTGAAATGAAATCAAAAGCACATATATAGTTTTGTTACTAGATTGGATTTTGTTTAAATACGAGAGAAATTGGAAAGAAGAGGTTTTGAGGTTATGACTTGTGAGGAGCTGAAGAAGAGCAAGCTGGAAATATGAAATATGTTGTTTTTTAGGGTGGCAAAATTAAGGTGGTTTGTTGACAAACAGACTTTAACATTTTCGGTTTCACACGAAATACGAAGGAAAAAAACAACTAAGCTTTAATTTCTTTCAAAATATATATATATATATATATATATTAAAGCTAGAATTTAAATTTATAAAGCTTTGTTTTTATCAAAAACAATAAAAGATAAAGTTATTACCGATCTCTTACTGAGTCTTTCTTTTTCTGTTTCTCTTAATTTTCGCTCATTTCTTTTTTCTAGAAAGGTTTTTGACAAGGTAGATTATTTTTCCAAATGGAAAAGTAATTATAACAGCTACTAATTAATTGGACATCTGATCTTCTAGACATTTTATTGAATGTTTGGGAGGACTAAATAAATTTGTTTAGCTAGTTTTTTTCTTCCTTTTTGTAGTTAATTATTGATTTTCAAGCTTTGGAATATAATAAAATATTTATCATGTTAGAACTTATACGGAATAGACTTGTAACTTCTGGACCTATAAATTTTTTTTTTTTGAAGGAACTAAATTAAATGAAGGTCTTAATTCCGAGTAACTCTTCAACAAGTTAGACCCATTCCGTTGTTTTTTTTTTTTTCCCTTCTTTATGACTAATTCCATCGTTTGGTTTAGTCTCGCAGACCATTCTAATAAAACATGCATTTCACAATTTGGTACAAGTTATATATTTCTCTCTTTGTCCTTTGCTGTTCTTACTAAAGAAAGAATTTGCTGTCAATGAAGACTAGGCATTATTACTCGGTACTTATCCAATCAAACTTATAATCTTTTTTTTTTTTTTTTTTGCTGAAGAAAAAACTTATAATCGGTATTTACATATGTGCGTATTATGTTTCTTGCCACTTGGCAGATAAGAACAAAAAAAGGTTTATTATGACTAATTATTCTTTTGTAACGTATAATTTGTAAATTTTAAATTAACGTTATATATTAACTCAGAAAGTAAAAGTAACATTTATAATTTGCAAATTGAATTTCAAGTATTAAGATTTTAAAAAAAAAGTCAAATATTAATGATACAAGATTATTGAGCTAATTAAATATATATATATGATTGACAAAAAGAATTCATTAATTATCTATTTATTCCATATCATAAACATTTCACATTCTTAATTATATTAAATTATTTTCTCAAAAAGATATTATATATATATATATGATGCCTGTTTTTATTGTCCAACAAATTAAAAGGGTATCATTCTACAAAAGAAAAAAAAAGGTAGAATATTTCCATATAAAACCCAAACATAACCATTGTTGACCATAAATTTTATATATATACATAATCAATAGCATGTATGGAAATTATTCTTTTTATTCCTATGTAAGAGTATTTTAAGATTTTATATCTTTTATTTCTCTATAAATAGAGGATGGAGCTCATTTTGCAAACAAATTGAAATTATAATAAAACATTCTTTATTATATTCATGTTTTCTTTTTAAATTCTCTTCACTTTTTTTATGAAAGCCGAGTGCTTTAATTTTTACTTTGTTATTATGCTTTACTGTCGCTTTGTTTCAAATATTCTTTAGGTATCAAAAGACATCATAGCTAAGATATCAATATCACTTTGTCTTTAACAGATCCTATACGCCATAAAATATTTATAACTTCTGATCCATTTACATTTTTTTTTTTTTTTCAGTTATATATTATTTCTTTAAACTTTCATGGATGCTGCCCATTTTGATTGACCAGTGTAATTAATATAAGTTAATGTGAAACAAAAACAAGTATAGGGAAATTCACCCAACGTTTAGAAATTTCTTTGCTAATCTTCCTTGCCGTAATGTAACATGTCATTGTAAGTATGTTTAAGTAAATAATATTTTCCATTCACCAAAAAATAATATTTGTCCGTTTGGAACAATTTAATTCTAATTACAAAACTGCATCTACTTACATCTCTAGCAATGTACATCCAATTAGAAACCCTAATAGTTTTTGGCATTCAATTTTTCTCTTATGACTTAACTAATAGAAAATTTTTGTTTGGCATCACACAAATACCTCAAAACCTGCACTAAAAATTTACTCCATAATTCCTAGACACAAAGGGTCCGTTTGGTACGCATGATCAGATTGGATCGGATATAGTTGGCAGGATTGGATCGGATATAGCTGGCAGGATTGGATCAGATTGGATTTCAGCAGGATTGGATTTTTCAAATCATGCAGATGACAAGATTTGATATACGTGCAGTTTCGGACTGGATTGGACTATATTTCAATTTTTTTTATATTTTATAAATTATAAATTAAAATGCAATTTTAATTGTTAATTTAAATAAATATGATATATAAAATATATTAGAATATATTTCTAATTATAAAACTTGTTGAAACATAATATTATATCATTCAGTAAATATTAAACATAATTTAATACAAATTTGTCATAATTGTTCACAACAACATAAAGAACTACTAAAATAAAAATAAAAAAATAAAATATGAATTAACCTAATACATATATGCTAGTATACTGATAACAACTATTCCAACTGTGCAAATGACAATTAAACCGAAACAAAATCCAATCCAATCACCAAATGATATCCAATCAAGAGTAGGCAAAAAACTACTCAGAGGATATCCAATCACCAGATGAAGAAAAGGCCACTGAGAAAAGTAGGAAATTGACAATTTGTATAGTGTGCAAAACAGGAAAAATAGCCCTATATTTATACATATACCCCAAATTGAAATTCAATCTTCTTCTTAGCCTTGCATAAACTATTGCACATCAATTTGAAATGAAATTGATAAAAAAAGTTATAATCAAATGTGAACCGAATTCTGACAATGAAAAATGACATTTAAGGAACATAACAAGATCAATTGGTATTGTTTAATATTTTAGAAGTTCCACAGCAGAAAGTCAACAAAATCAAGCACTAGATACCCCTCTAAGTTTGGTATTAATTACTTGTTATCTTCCAACTTGGTCAACAAAATCAAGCACTAGAAACCCCTTAAATTAAATATTCATAGCAAAGAGGAGGCACATGGACTTGATCATGTAATGCAGAGTTAACAGACACACATGTTAGAGTACTGTCATCATTAACTTGTTTAAAGTTTGACTTGTAATGAGAAAATGGTTAAAAGGATAGTGGAAACAGTCAATCAGCCAAACATAAAGCCATTTATGATTACATCCCATTAAAAAAAAAAAAAACAAAAACAAACCAGTTGTCACACTCACGAGAACCATTAGCCAACACACATAGGAAAGAGCAAAATACAGAGCTAAAGGTCTGAGCTAATCCTTATCCACCACATTTACCAGTCTACTTTCTTAACCAAAGCACTCAAACTAGGAAATTCATATCAACATTTTTCCCAGCCCCCACCCCATCAGCAAACAGAAAATTCAAAAACATGTACACGATTCCCAACTGAAGTCCATTCTTGAAACTAAATTTCTAATTTTCCAATGATTTCCAACCTTACCAGACAAAAATCGAACTAATTCTCCAAAAGGAAAAAAATTGAAAGGTAAAAATCATGTCTTGCTCCAAAAGACTATGAACAAGGCTCGATTGCTTAATGGAAAGCCACAAACTTATCAAAAGCTGCAAAAATTGAACAGCGGAGAGCACAAAGACATAAGGATTTTCATTAATTAGAAAATGGAACAACATTAAAGCTCCAAACATGAAACAGAAGCTAACAGATTGAAAGACTATCCAGTGAAAATGAAAAAAAAAATTGAGCTTTATTTTACCAGATCCAGAGGTGGAAATGAAGACTCACCGGAGAGTGGTTATGCAACGACGGTGTCGGCGACTAGAGGTGGTGCTGCGGCGACGGTTTCGACGACGAGTCAAGGCAACACAAGCTATCCACGACCAGTAGGGCAAGACACGGTATCTTTGGGTTATAACACAATCCGGCTTAACCCCCCTTCCCCCCACGGGATTAGAAGTTAGGCAAAGGGGGGGGATTGGATTTGGTAACCGGATATAGAAATCCGGTTCCCTGGCCACTACCAAACACCAGATAATGGGGGAACCGGATTTCGAAATCCAATCCCCCCCCCCCCCCCCCCTTATTCGGTGTACCAAATGCTCCCAAAGGAGTAGACCTACATTGTGTCTAGAGTATATACTACTCTTAGAATAGGAGAATGTCTTTTCATGGATTGTGGAAACAAAGACTCACCGGAGAGTGGTGCTGCGGCGACGGTTTTGATGACGAGTCAAGGCAACACAAGCTATCCACGACCAGTTGGGCAAGACACGGTATCTTTGGGTTATAACACAATCCGGCTAAACACCCCCCCCCCCCCCAACGGGATTATAAGTTAGGCAAAGGGGGGGAATTGGATTTGGTAACCGGATATAGAAATCCAGTTCCCTGGCCACCACTAAACACCGGATAAGGGGGAGAACCGGATTTCAAAATCCAATCACCCCCCTCCCCCCCTTATCCGGTTAACCAAACGCTCCCAAAGGAGTAGACCTACATTGTGTCTAGAGTATACTACTCCTTAAATAGGGGAATGTCTTTTCATGGTATTCTGTGCTAGATGGTCAATTTAGGGACTATGGTCCGAATGGAGTGTCATTCTTATAAGAGTATTTAGAAATTAAGGAAAAAATTTCAAGTGAAACTTTTTGTTTAAGAAGTTTGATTGAAATTTAAAATAAAATTATTTGATATAGACAAAAATTACACATTATGAATAAAAATTATTCAATATAGAAAAAATTACACATTATAAAAAAAAAATTACAGAAAAAAAATTATATCAAATGAAGGGATTTCACATCAAACTCTTGTTAAATTTTAAAGGGACTCACCCAAGTGGGATCCAGAAATTAAACTATAAAATTGGTAAGAGAATAATTTCTTTTTTGAATCAGAAGGAGTCTTAGCAAAAAAAAAAAAAAAAAAAGAATCAGTAGGAGAAAAAAAAAAATAGTTGTGAAGGGCTGAAAGCTCAATGCTATTGGTTTGGTAATTATGTTATTATGGATCATGGCCCTTCTCACCAGGCTCTCTCATTGTTGAGTCCACTCTTAAATTTTGTAGTACGGCCCAGGTTCATTTCAATAGTACTTCTGCTGATCGATTCCCTGGCCCAACAAGTTAGGTCCCGTTTAGTATACCATATAAGATGAGAAAATTGAATTATTGTCCTGGATCCGCTTTTTATTTGATATTTGGTGCTTCAATAAGAGAAAACATTCAAATCCGGTCTACCCATTTAACGTCTAAATCAACCGGATATAAAATCCTACATCTAAGAGTTGATATACAAATCTGGTCAACCCATTTAATAAAACTCTTATTCGATAGCAAAACCAATTTACAATAATAATTTAGAAAACACAGAGAAAGTAATCACGATGTTAGTGTTTGATGCTTCGTTTGTTTTCTCTACAATCTTTACTGAACCTGTATGCATTGATTGAAAAATCTTAAAAAAATTAAAAAAAGGTTCAAAAAGTTCAATTACGTTATTATCGAGACAATTCAGAGGTAATTTTATAATTTTATTGTTGCCATGCTACAGTAGATACACTGTATTCAAAACTGTTAAATATTAAATTAAAATAGTTTTAATTTTCCAAATGTAACAAAAATTGATGTTCAAGTTTCAAAGTAAGGTATTCGTAAGCTTAATTTAATTCAGTGGTATAGTTTATTGAAAATATATTTTTATGTTCAGAGTTTAAATTTTTGCCTGAATAAAAATTCTCACTCTCCCAGTGTAATGAAAAAAAAATTATATATCAAAAAGTCAGAAGGAAATTTACAGAGCAAAATGTAAATATAAGCATAATTCAAGGACCAAAAGTCGGGACAACCTTAAAAGTAAAAAATTTAATTTGTGTTCGATCTATCCTGCAATATTTCACCCTATTAGAAGTGGAGATTTTCTGTGCACTGTTTATAATATATAATAAAAATAATTTTTTTAATATTTTCATATATTTAGTTTTATATAAATATTGTTATATTTTGTTTTTCGTTTGAAATTTATTAACAATGTTTAAAAAAAATTAATATTTTTTAGAAATTAAACATTATAATAGGGCGGAGATCCTCATTCTCCTCCTCGACTTAGAAAATTTCAGCAGCGCCTCGACTCATCTTTTAACGGAAAATAAATGGCAAAGACAGAGAAAAAAAAAAAACTCTGCAAAGCAAAGTATAAAAGAAGCAATTCCAATTCCACCAAGTTCCGTCGTCATCCCTATTTAAAAGTTTTGCATTTGGAAAGTAAACGCCTAAGGACCTAAATAAATCTCATACACTTCTTCAAAGTCCAAGTCCAAAAAGCAAAAACTACAATTTTATTATAATTTTAATTAATAAAATAAAGTTTTATTTTTATTTTTTAAATTAAAAGCATGTCTTTTTTTAAAAAATATTTAAAAGCGAAAAATAATATTTAAAAGCATGTCATTCTTTTCAGTTGAATTTGGTTATAACACACAAAGCGCATAAATCGGATAATCGGATGAGCGAGTAGAGCAATCCCATCAGGGGGTGACTGTTTCCCTTTTCACCTAATGCCCTCGCGGGACATGAAAGAACTAAACAATTCCCCAATCTAAGCATGCCACGTAGGAAGAAACAGTACCCCAAAAAGTAACCACCAACCATGTCGAAACCAGAAATCCTGGATCTGGATCTACATGCCAGCCCAACCCAACCCACCACCTGTAAGTCCATGGTAGAGACAGAGATAGGATAGAGACAGAGAGAAGAAGTATGGTAAATGGTAATTGGCAAAGGTGGTCATCATGATTACCATTCATACGTGATAGTACTTCATGCAAAACAAACAGTATGGTGTTTGTGTGTGTGAGTTTGACAAGCTGAAGGAATTATGATTTTTGACAGAGATAGAGAGAGAGAGACTTTCTTCTTTGACATTTCCAAATCACTCAATCAAATCCAAGTATGTTTATGTTCACTGTTCACACCAGGTTGCACGTAACAAATCTGCACCACTCAACGCAAATTGACCTGACCCAGCTGCTTAATTTTCTTTCTTTTTAATTTTTTCTTTTTTAAAATTGAAAATTGAGCTCAAAACCTCAAGCAGGTTCAAGAAACACACAGTGATTGATTTTATTTGGCGTATGCTCAAACTTGAGCAAGCAAATACTGCCGCTCTCTTTCTCAAACATTAATAACTTTCCGTTTCGGGTCTGCCTCTCTCATTCGCGCTAGTTCTATATTTCTCTGTATGCGTTGCATATGGATATGGACCGCATATATGAAAACTTTTTTTTTTCGCTCATTTAATTGCCATATCTAATTCTTTAGCTGCACATATCAAATGTGTATAGTTTTTCTGGTTTGTTTGGTGAAATTATTGACATAGGGAGTACCACTTGGGTCCTTGTTGTTACCACCACTATGAATAATTAATCCTAGTATTGTTCTTTTATATGTTCACTAACTTCCTTTAAAATGGCTGGCAATTTTTACGTATGTGTGTGTATATATATGTTGTAAGATTTAAAAATTTAATTGGCAACTTTTTCCTAAAATTTCAGCCTATTATAAAAAGATGATTATCATTTTTTTAAACCTTTTCTAACACTCTTTCTCACATTTAAGTTTTTTTTTTTTAATCTTTACATATATTTGTGATTTTTTTTAATGAAATTATTGAATTTTAAAAATTAAAAAATAATTGACTCTCATATCAAATAGAATTATTATTATTCTCTAAAAAGCTTAAACTAATTTTTAGATGAAATTTTTAAATTTTAAACATAAAACTTCAAAAACTTTTAAGTACGATATCAAATTAAATTACTATTTAAAAAAAAACTTAAACCAATGAAAGATGAAATGATAGACTGTCATTTCTTCTATATTTTTTTTTTATATACCAATTATCATCCTTCAATTTAAAGCTACACCAGCCAATACAATTATATACCTCATTTGATTTTATTTAATTTTGAAATTTGTAGCCATAAAGGGGAGTACACTGATCGATCGAGTTACCTAATCACTGTTTGGTGCTGATTAATATTCAGGTAAAAGAAGTCAGCTTAAGATAGAAATTTGGTTATAGAAACTGCGTGGAAGAAAAACTGTACAAATACTTAAAAAGATCCCCCCAAAAAAAACAGCTGTCTGGAATTCCTTGATCAATAAGCAAGTAAAACCCAAAACTGGGAGAAAATTATGAGTAGGATGATATCATCTTCTTCTATGTGACTTCACATCTAACTGCATTATCTAAGCATGCAATTACACCTTTGCGTAACCATTATCCAACTTTTCCCACAAATTGTTTCCACTTAAATTCACACACGCACACACACATATTATACATTTAAACCCCTTATAATCTCTATATATACCTTATTACTTTGAGTCATCTCCTTAATAATATATATACCTCATTTATACCAATTACCAGGATGAAAAAGTATATATACCGTAGATTTTTTGTTATATATAATATTATATATAAAGCTTTTGATTAATAAGGAAAGCAATCATACATATATAGGTCCAACAACTCTTAATTGCCCACCACTCCTTCAGCGAAAATTATAAGAAGCAATTGAAACCCTAATGCAAACTTAGAAAGTGAGAAAAAGAGCACATTGACCACACACGGCTGTTCCAAATTCTCCAAGGTTCGAAGCTCCTAAATCTGCAACCCAACAACGCATTAGAAGTCAGCCAAAACAAATAGCATCGGAGTTCCGCACACAAAATTAAGTTATAATTGGAAAAGCATTAATAAAGGGCTTTTAAAATGTCGAGCTGTTTTGCATAGTAACCTACTTGGATTGGTTCCAGAATTATGAATACACACTGTTTCCCATTGTATTACTTTATTACTGACCTCTCCCTCACAAAAAAAAAATAAAAAATAGAAAAAAGAAAAGCTTACGAGATAATAAAATGCACCGTGTTGCAAAGAGTGGAGAGTGAGACCCCAGTCGTTGGTGAGAACGGGGAGACCAGAGGAGTGGATGAGCACGGCCTCATCGCCAAACGCCTCTCGCACGTTGAAGGGTCCCGCAGCAACCTCGAACGCCACGTCGTTGATGAAGACCGTTGATTTCGCCGCACTTACCGGATCCACTGCTTCCTGTTCCCCAACACCTGCCAACGCAATAATCATTTATTTTATTTGGTTTATAAATTTGTTAAAAAAAGGAAAAACTTGAAAAGCAAGTGGAAGTCCGTCCAATGCAGAAGTCAAATATCAATCAAACGGCTAACGAGTACGAAAGCCATGCACACGTCCATCTACAGAAAATAATGAAATGACCACGGTGTCCTCGCTGTAGAGTTGAAATTGATTATATACCCAGGCCTTGGATGTGATTCATGGGGGAAGGAAGAGCAGAAGACGGAGAAGGAGTGTAATTGAGGTGCGAAGTGGGGTCCAGTTTGGGGATGAGCTTGGGTAATTCCTTTGAAGCATCCCCAGGCCCAGCCGGGTGGTTCATTATGTCGCTCACCAACAGCCCAGTGCTATTGGCGGCGTGTTCGGGAACACGAACCACATTGGACAGCTCAGAGAAGCAAAATCCCGCGCCCGCACTGTTCGAGTGGAAGAAGAAGGGTTCGCCTAAGAGCTCGGTGTCGGCGGCGGAGACATTCGACGATTTCTCAGAAGGAGGGACGGTTGCCGTGGCGGTTGTGGAAGCGCTGCAGCTAGGCGGAGTGGGTTGGGGGTGTTTTGGGGTTTTTGGGAGATGGCGAAGCTTGTGTTTGCTTCGGGACTTTCGGTTCTGGAACCAGTAAAAGACGTTGGCATCGCCCACCTGTCCGTACTCCTGCAATTGGGCCCTAATCTTCCTTATCTCGTCTCTCGGAGGGTTGACCATCCCCGCGTTGAAGATCGCTTCCAGTATCCGTATCTGCTCGGGTTTCGGATTCCACCGGGGCTTTGGCTCCGGACTTCGCTCCTCGCACGTCCCTGCTCCAACCCCTTCATATATTATTGGTTATCTTTTTTTATTTGAAACCCGAATAAATAATTCACCATATAAATACCTGAAGCGTAAGAGGGTCTGTGGCAAGCAGTCGAGATGAGGGATTGGTTGATGTCGTGCTGCCATTGGTGGTGAGTATTGCAAGGCTTGGACTTGAACATGCTAGGCCAGTGTCTATTTGAAGAAGCCATGATGATGATGATGTTGAGGAAGCTGATGAATGGGAAAAATATTAAGCGAGTTAGATATTGAAGTGTTTAGCCAACTGAAAGAGAAAGTGCCGTTTTGTTGCTCTTGTTTTTTATACTGCAAAACTCAACCTAAACATATCTAACATCGCTTCTTATAGCCTGCTCACCTACCCTTGGTCCCTTTCTTCATTTTTATTTAATTTTTATATAATTAATAAAAACACCCCCTTCCCATCTCCCAAAGAAAACATAATAAAGATTATTTATATTAAGGAAATGTAAAAAGAAAATGAAATAAAGTAAAGATGGATTATATATATAAAATAGACAAAACCACAACAGGAATCGCCTGTTGAAAAGATAAACAATAAAGGAAAGGAAAATAAATAAAAAGAGAGAGAGAGAGTCAGAGATGGGAAGATAAGAAAAGAAGCAGTACTATTCTTCCTCACAGGCCCAACCCATCCCTGAAGCACTTTTGCATTAAATCTGAAATACTTGTGCTCCACTCAAACTCTACAAACCCAATTCTCCCCCCCGGACGAGAAGCAAAGGGAACATGGAAAGCAGTACCTGCTAGGGCTTAATTAGAATCTTCATCAGAGTTGGCAGAGAAGCTCTTAATGCAAAGCGGGTGGTGTGGAAGAGAGAGAAAGAGTTTATATATATATATATATATATCTATAGCTTTAGAGAACTGAAGGTTGTTCTGATCGTTTTGTCTCTTTGTTTTTCACATTTTTGTTTCCAGATTTCTATATCTATAGCTGCTTGGGTTTGCTAGCAGTGTATTAATTGGGAGAGAGGTAGAAATAAGTGAGGGATTATTCTAATGGGAAAAAGGTTGTTGCAGAGAGTAAATATGGGCGAGAGTTTGTGTTTTGAAAGTCAAGAAAAAGGCCATCTAGGGTTTGATTGGAAAGCGGTGGTGGGAGTCGTGGGCATAGTAATTGCAAAATTTTGGTTATTTTGGGCAAATTAAGTAAGGTGAGCTTTGGATTGACTCGAGGGTCTTTTATTTAATAAATAATATTCTTTATTTCATCTATTTCATTTTCTTCTTCATTAGTTCTTGTCAAATTCCAACATGTTAATTATGATTAAACGGTTGGAAATAAATCTAATTAATTAAGTTTCGCGGGTTATGAGTCAACAAATTTACTCTATTTTACGATGCATGCGTCACCAATAGCAACAGTAGCAATTCAGGCAGTTAATTCGTGCCTTCCGATCTTCAGCATGCATGTTTTACTATATCTAAAGCCTTAACCAAGATATAATTATAACATTAATAAAACAAGAAATCGTTCAATTACCAAAACAAGACTTTGCTTTGCCCAATTGTTGTCAAAAGAAGTCATTTTTAGCTTTGATATAATCTTGCTACCCCTTCATATTATAATTAGGTGTAAATTGTTGCATTTTTACTTGTATTCGCGAAAAGTGATTGATAAGAAATTAAGAATAGCAAATACAGTGTAACGCTAGCGTTTTCACAATTAATCTTCTTTCTGTGCTTTAATCCAAAGTCCAATAACCCAAAAAAANAAAAAAAAAAAAAAACCTCCGTGAATCTTCCAAAATGAAGAATTAAATCCATAATTACATTAAGTGCTTTATCAAATAATATCTTTAAGTTATCATGTTGTTTTATGCGTCGTCAGAATAATAATAATAATAGTATTAATATTTATAATAATAATAATAATAATGTATGTTATCGCGTTATTTTGTATTTACGCAATGTAGCCTCAATGATATATCATGAATTTGAATCCCATTAGCTCTATATAAGGAAAAAAAAAATTGTTCAATATAAAATTCCTACTTATTATTTCATTGCCGTTATTAAAAAGAGAAAAAAAAATGAAAATTTTTTTGCAATAAAAATAAAAAACAACTTAAAGACTAAAATGCAATATTTCCTGAAACGTTTCATAACTTTGATAGGAAAAGAGTGTAAAAGATATATAAGATTTTTTTATTTTTGCTGAAATAAAAGATATATAAGATTGGTCTCTATACAATGATACACAAATATTTAGATATAAAAAGATTTTCTTTTGCTTATCATAGTACCTTTCCATACAATGTGCCATAACAGCAGAAGGCGTAGAACAAAAACATTAACTTTCATTTTTCTTGCAAAAATAAAATTCATTAAAAAAAGAAGGAAAAAAAATATGCTTGTGAATATAATTTTGTGCTTTAAGTCAATTGTGTACTTGATGAGTTTTTCCACTATAAATGTTTGGGATGCGTTTCAAGATGAGGTGGACTTTGACAATATTGCATTACTTTTTTTTCCCCTTCTTGTTCTAATTAAGAAAACCAATAATTATTTGAGTTTTATATATTTCTTTTGAAAATATAATTATTATTTGAGTTAACCAAGAAAACAAACTTCTCCATAACATTGAAAGACGTAATAATACTATTATTGTTTGTGAGAGGGTATTATATGTAAAAAAATATCATGTTATTCGTGTTATTTTTTAATTATTAATTTAAATTTAAAAATTTATAATCATGCATAGTATAATATTATAATAAAATAAAATATGTAAATTCTATTTAAATATTATCACGTATTTGACGTAAATGATTTGTACTGATTGCATAATTTTTTTTTCGGTATTTAGGGAAGTTTCTTCTAGCGCCACTTTTTGCTTCTAATTTTAACTTCCATGCATGTACATATATTTTCACAATTACTTCTAACTAAGATATTTACTTTTTAATACGAAACTGAAACTATTGGGATTTGTAAACAGACTTTTTTAGTTTTTCTTATTTATTTGTAATCTTGGGATAGGAATGTAACTGACTAGAGAGAAGTAATTTTGCCATATACTCCTTCAATTTTATAATAGCCTATAGGTACTATATTGGCTGGCTTCAATTTGGAAAAAAGTTAGGGTAAATTTTTAAAATAGCTTCGTTTATTTTATTGTTTTTGCACATATGCATAGTTGTTTTGAAAATTACAGTCTAGTCTTCTTATATATATTTCAATTTCTTATGCAATTTAGCCAACTTATATTTTTTTGCAAATTGGCATTTTTAACCCTTGTTTAATAGCTTATCCAAAATTATTTATTTCGTAAATTCCAATATCTTCCACAGAGAGAGAGAGAGTTGGAATATCTTCCAATATCTTTCAACGAAGGTGTGATGGAATCGCACCGACGAAACGCAGACCAAAGCTTTACACACAGACTTTCCTCTTCGTCTTTGCATGGACACGTATATACAGTTGCTACGGAGAGAGAGATGGGTGTTGCTTGTGGCAAACTTTGTTGCATGTATTTGTCCCACTTTTCCAAACTGCCCTCCTATATTTTATCTCTCATCTTGTTCTTTTCTCTTTAAATTTTATTTTTATTATTATTATAATTTTATCCTATAAGTCAAAACTAGCTACCACAATCACATAATGCTCTACTAATTTGTGACATTTGAAGATGACATTGATTTTTACCCAAAAAAATAAAAATAAAAATAAGAGACATTGATCAATGACATAACAATTCATATATAATACATATATATATATATATATGTATATAACTATATCTTGACTACTAGCTAGTCCAGTCAATATTGCGCGCATCACCGATGAAAAATGATGCACCGTGTCGATCCCACATCAAAATTATTCAAATATTTTTGTAGTAATCTCAAAACTATATTTGGAAATTCTTTCATAATAGAATATTATTTTTCTCATCTATAGGTCCTTTCAGGACTCGGGATAATGGAGAATCTGCAAATGACGATATATACGAGTAAATCACATCTTATTTATTATTGACAATAGAACTTATACAAAAAATTTATTGCAATGCAAATTGAGCCTTTACGTAAACTGTCAGATTTCTAGATCTATTTCCATCTCTGTTCACTATTGAGAGATGTCACTTTGTTTAAAAATATTAATAATATAATATAAACCCTAGTGNAAAATATTTCTATTGATGTAAAAAATATAATTATACAGCTATAAATATAATTATACAACTATAAAGTCTCTATTATATTTCAAAATTAATGAAAGTATACTAAAACATTTTTTTTTTAAATGAAAATCGTTAGAACTATATAAAAATCTTTCATAACTATGTGAAATAATATAAAAGTTTTTAAACATAAAAATCTATGAAAGTTGTTCAAAATTTATAAGTCATTAAAAAGAAATTATAAAATTCGTTCAAAGTCTATGAGAGTCATTTAAATTTTTTTTATAAAAGTCATTTAAAATCAAACATATTTTTATAAACTCTAAAAAACTCTATAAAAATCTATTAAAATCTACAAAAGTTTGTGATTTAAAAAAATTTTTCAAAGTCATAATTTAATATACCTCACTAAGTATGTATGTATGTATATATTATGTAGCCAACATAGAAGGGTAATAGGCTTCAGGACAATGATTAAATTATTGCAATTGAAAAGAGAGATATAAAATACTTATAAATCTTGAGTAGTAAAAATAAAAAATTTATAAAAGTCATTAAAAAAAGTTTATAAAAGTCATTAAAAGTTTATGAAAGTCCTTAAAAAAAGTTTATAAAAGTCATCCATACTTTTATAAAGTCTAAAAAAGTATGTTAAAGTCTACAAAAGTCTATAATTAAAAAAAATCTATAAATTTTTTTAAAAGTCTTAATTGAATACACCACCCTAAAATTAAAATTGGAGCATGACATGGTTGGGCGTCTGAGGCAGAAACCAAGGGTATGCAGGGAAGTGCGAAATGGGAAGTGGCAAATTCAAGTGGAGCTGTGTATATATATAATAGTAGTCAATTTAAGACATAAAGTAATTTGGCTTTTATTTCAGTCCCATGCAATTTGCGAACGTGCGTGTGCCATTTACCAATACCCACTCCTACATTTACTATTTAGCTCTCTCGTACTAGTGTTTCCATCCATCTGCTGCTACACTGTACGCTTTATTACTCTTTATTGTTTTTCTTCCCATTTTCGTCCATTTTCCTTTTCCATCACATTCTTTTTCCATCTTTTTCTTTCAACCTGTCTGGACAAATTACGAAATAGTTTCCAAATCTATTTACATATAATATTTACTTTTTTGGCTTTCTTTTTTTCTTTTTCCTCGATGATCAATATTTGATACCCGAATTGATGGATTGGACAAATCAATCACTTTTTCCTCATTCATAAAAAATAAAATAAAAATAAAATAAATCACTTTTTCCTCTACAGTTAACACTCATAAATATGTCTATTCAAAGAAATTAACAAATTAATAACAAACAATTTAATTATTATAATGATGCAATGGCTAATTTCACATCAAAAGTGAAAGTACAAATAAATAAAAATCATTATTTAATTATTATAATGATGCAATGGTTAATTTCACAAGTGAAAGTAATAATAAATAAAAATTAAAACTACTGTAGAATTTTTTAAAATTGAATTTTTTTTTATAAAATTTTTTATAATTAATTTGTAAAATTGATATTTTATAATTTAAAAAAAATTACATTTTTATCATATTTAATAAAAATTGATGAATTTTATCAATTTAGAAATCATGTGCATAACAAATTATCTTTATAATTGATTTCTTCATTTTTAATTATATTAAAAACTAAAACAAATTTAAATTTCAAATTTTCTTTCATGTTTATAATTTTTTTTAAATTATTGGTACAATAAAAAATAAAATTAAAATCAACTTTGAGGGTCACGTGCTACACACGAACTTCTAAGTTGATTTAATTTATCAATTTTAACTAAATTAGACAAATATGTAACTTTTTTAAATTAGAGAGTATCAATTACACAACTTAATTGTAGAGACTCATATATGAACAAATTCAATTTTAAAATGTACTAAAGTGAATTAAAACCTAAAAAAATAAAAAAGTTAAACTAACCAAAGACCATATCATATGACCAAATCAGTTTATCAAGTGTGGAAAGTAGCAATTCTCCCCCACTAAAATGCACTATATATCCAAAAGTTTTGTTATTTATCATAAGATACATGCTTAAATGACAAATATTAATTGGATACTTTTAATTATATATTAATTTTTTAATACTAAAAATATAATTAGAGAAAATTAACTTTTTTAAGATAGTCAATTAAATTTACAAATAACATGTGAATCTCACTAGAGTTGATCATAAATGGTGACAAATAACATTTTTTTTATATCCAAATGACATAATTTAAAATGTCTATCTAGCTAGATAAACTCAATACAAAGAGCAAGTCCAAGATCTTAATTTATTTAAAAAAAAAAAAAGTTTATCTTTGCCAGAAATCTTGTTGGAATATGCAATAAAATTCTATGTTTAATTTTGTAGGTTATTTTCCGACCTAAAAACAAACATACCTCTAAAAGATGTAATTAATTTATAATCCTAAACCTACCAAAGCTTATAGAGTAGATTAATTAGATAGGGAAAGCAGCTATAATCTATGGTTAATTTTAATCACTTTGCCAAGCCAAGTGGAACAAAGAGTCGGAAAAAGTTTGATTTAAAATGTACAAAGTGGCACATGATTACAATGAATGTGGTATTAATCTAACAAGCAGCACGAAATGGGTATGTGTGTCTTAGCTAAAATTGCGCCAACAGCATTCACTAAATGCTAACGTGTATGCAGTAAATACACAACATGATAAACTTAAATGCTTCAATTTTTGGTGCACATGCCACCAAATATATAAAACCCCCAATTATATTACAATATAATAGAATACTTCTGCAAATTTGTATGACCAAAAAACACACTTAGAAATTAAAATATTGTGTTTGGCACTGAAAATTTGGAGCATACATATATATAGTTAGAGGGAGTGTGTCAAAGTGCCTTTGAATTCGAATGTTGCTGGAAATTTTATGGACAAGGACCTATTGGCCCGTCTTTGTTTCACGAACCTAAAATCCTATTAAAATCTTTTTCATTGTTTATTTTATTTTCTGTTAATACATTTATAACCCCAAAAATTGTATATATCTTTTTTCACTTCATGCATGCAAACTACAAAAAGATTCATAATATTAATTGAAGTCTAATGTATTATTTTTTTAGGCTACAGACCATTCATAGACATTATTAAATACGAATAGTTATAAATACACATTTTTTTTTAACCGGTTACAATAGTACTCAAATTTTTTTTCCCTCTAGCAAAAGCTTAAAGTTCAAATCCTTCTATCTTCAATTTTTAAAAAATCCAATGTGACTAATTTCTTTTATATGTATAAATCAAATTGATAAGAATATATATATATATATATATATATATATATTAATGAATCAAATAAAGACATCACCAAATAATTTTATGCAAATAGGAAACATTTTATTATACTGTAGTTCTATAGATTTTTTTTTTGACAAATTACATAAACATCCTACGAGGTTTGTTAATACTAAATGATAAATATTATTTCCCATACCACCAGTAATCCATGGAATTTTTTTTCTCTATCCTATATGACAAATGAGAATATCATAATATCATGGGCTCTCCTCTATTCTCTCTCCAAACTTAATTTTTAAATTAAAAATTTTAACTAACCAACTCTTCTCTTAATTAATTTTTACAAAATTTTAATTAATAATTAATAACTTTTTCAAAAATCTTAATTAATTTAATTTAAAAGTTTTTTCTCTCTTCATCTCTCTCTCTATATGCCGTTTACTTCCTTACACCCCTCTACTTTTTTTTTATAATTAAAAAAAAACTTAGTTGGAGTCATAGACAGGTATTTAGCGAGTGAACCGATTCAGACGTCTTTTTAATTTGATAGGAGTCTGCGATGGGAGCTCGTGTCGCTAAAATCTCTCTCCCACTCGTGTAGTAGCAGAGGATATTAACATTTGAGTCCAAATGAAATTAACAAGACTCAAACTTCAACTCTCATACTCACAGGTGTAAAAATTCAGCTGACTTCTACTACTGATTTACACCTTCAAGTGCACCTTGCACCCCTCCACATATAATCTTCTCCTTCCTCTCTCTACATAAGTAGCTGGACTATTTAAAAGGAAATAAATAAAAAATAAAATTGCATGAGACATCTACATAATTTGAAGTAGGGAAATTTTCCATTTTTTTATCTCACCCAACCCCCTCCTCACATCACAAGCCAGCGTCACCGCCCCACCCCACTACTCGACCCAGCATAAATCCCTCTTTGTTTCACCCTGCCCCACGTTCGCGTTTCCCGCCTCGATGAGGCGTTGTAGTTTTACAGTCCTTAATTTTTATTTTATTTTTTCATTTTTTGAACTGAGTTTGCGTATGAGAAGTTGGGTACCATTCGTACGTGTGATTTTTCTCGCATAATAACATGCTCCAAATCTTGAAGGTTGGATCAGAAAGTGGAAAATACAAGGAGCAAATCATGATAACCAATGAAGAACAGAAAGATATGTGTTACTCAGACTTTTTTTTTTAGTTTTAATTGTTTTTGGATTTTGGGACAACGTTTTTCTTCCAAATTCTTTTATATTTACTAAATTTAATAAATATTTAGCAAATCACGGATGCAAGAGATAGAGAGGGAAGAGGAGAGGATAATATTAATTTTTATTTTATTTTTTAAAATCAAAATTATAATAAATTTTCACATACTGCTAATGTGGTGAATATAAATCATTAATTTTAAAAGAATCGATATGAATAATCAAAATAGTTATCATGTGGTTATTTATAAAAATAGCCTAAAAAATATTATAACCCATTCAAAAAATTATATTAGAATAGATCCATTTTATGAAAAGCTTAGATATTTTTTTAACAATAGAACTGGCAAAATGTTACATGATACGATAACACGACACGAAACGACACTATAATTTGCGGGTTTGGATCTGCGATATCAGGTTGGGTTGATATCAGTGTCACACGATAAGAAAACGGGTTGAAACGGGTTGGAACACGTTAACACGATGGGTCACGATAAGACACGATAAGAAAAATATTAGTTTAATTATTTCATTATAGTAAACTTTTTACATTACTTTTTTTTTTAATTTTAGAAAACTATAAAATTCATATTTTATTTCATTAGAAAATTACAATTTTTATATCTATTTTTATATTAATATTTTGTTTTAGATTCTATATTTTTTATTACTTATATTGGATGTACAATTTCTGTTTGATTTATAATATTTTGAATATTTTTAAATTAATTTTAGTTTGTTTTATAATATTTTGAATATTTTTAAATCTATAATTGAAATGCATATTTTATTTTTTAGTCACGATAAATATTTAATATAATTTTAATTCGTAATATTTTACATATTTTAAATTCACAGTTATTATTTATGTTGAATTTTAGTATGTTAATATATATATTTTTTTAAATGTTTAACATATCATTTGAATATGTATTTAGGCTTAATAGACATGAATTGATAATGATTTATCATTTGACAATATATATTAATTTAAATAAAAAAATAAAACACTCACGTACATGTCTAGTAAACACGAATAAAACATGACACGAACACGAAACGATACGACACGAACACGGTTCAACAGAAAAACTTAACGGGTTGGGTTCGGGTGAACAAAATTTGACACGACACGAACATGGTTCAAAACAACACATTGACAGGCCTACTACCAACATATCTTATCAAGTATATATGTGTCATTATTTGAATAACTTATATTTAATTACATTTATCCATATATATGTCATTAATATGTTAACTAATGAAATAACAATACATGTATGCTTGGTAAATATGTAGATAGACTAGATGGTTCCTCTTGCATTATTTTTATTTTTTTAATTCATTTATCTTTTTAAAAATTTATTTATCTATGTTTAAATTATATAAATATTTTAATTAATAATATTTTAATGTGTGTCATTTAATAAATAAATTTAGAAAAATATTTTAGTATATATAGCATAATCAAATATCAATACCTGAACGTAGTTTTGAATTAATTAGTATATTTATAATTTGTCCACGAATCTGGCTACATCCTCTTGGGAAATTGAAAACTACCAACTTGAAAAACTGAAAGTACAGAACATTTTCAAATTAGATTAATTTTTGCATTGACCCATGCATGCCACATATTAATTTGGTGCACTAAATGAAATAATTTTGTACTCCTAATTAAAGAAAATCAAAATAAGCTCGAATTAAAGACTAAATATATTGGGATATTGGCCTGTTTAGATGCCGAATCAAGTCACTGAAACCACATATAAATAAATATAAGAATGTCAAATGCATCTCAAGGTTGATTGACTAAAAATAAAAAATCCATATGTTGAGAATAATGTTTTAAAATAAGTATAATAAGTCAGAAGTAACGGCTTTTAAAGAAGTAGCAAATAGTTGAAGATAAAAAAAACTGTAAGGCTATATGAGTATATAAGTTAGCATTTTTTTTTTTTAAACCTAACTTTTGTATAGGTTGATGAAACAGTGTGGATAACAAGAAGCTGAGTTTTCCATACATTTATCGAGGAATTAGTTTAATTCAACACCGCAAAGGGTCAACCATTTTTGAACTTATAAAATTAATTGCAATTATTCCTGTGTTATTCGAATTTAAATTCTGAACTGTGAAGTTTGAGAATTACATGTGAATTCATTTACTTTTCATTCAATAAATTCTCCCACATAATTTAATTTTTTTTAAATTGATGAATAAATTAATTAGATTAAAACCCGACCAACCTACTTAAAAGATTTGACAAATTCATTATCAGTTTCGCACCTCAATGTCCCATGACTGGTATTTGTTCTTTCTTTTATTATTATTTTTTTTCTTAAAAACAGCACCACTTAATTAATCAGCAAAAAATTAAAATTTTTGCTTCATTTACTTAAGAAAAAAAAAAACAAAGTAAATGCTAAAAAATTGAATCCACGTTTGGTTCACTGTCACTGTGCTAAAAAAAAGAAGATCATTCATAGAGAAATTTTTTGTTACATTCTTTTTTGTTAAGACAGAGTATGCATTTAAATTGTTTTCCTATATGATATTTTTATTTCTAAAAATCAATATCGATTTCATACAATATTGAAAAACATATTCGAAGGGAGTTTTTTAAATTAGGATCCTTCTTTGATTCATTTGGCGAAAGTAAAAGTAATATAGTGAAATGTAAATGTAATTAAAAAAAAAAGAAAAGTGAAATGTAAATGTGTTGGTTGGGTCCCCATTTGCTCTCAATAGTTTTTAGAGGTCGACAAAATTATATAACATCATTTATAGATATTGGGCAAGTTGCTTTATTACAGCATTGGACAGAAATAATTAATTGAGGACTAGAAATTCTATAACTCATTCATCACAGAAGGCATTTTCAATGCATCTTTCTTGTAGCCCCTGATGCAGAGTGTCTATAAAACATAACAACTAATTCAATGGAAGAAGAAGAAAAAGAAAGAAATTAACAAAAATAATAATAATGGAATACAATTAAGTGACATTTCGATCAACGGAGTAAAATTGTGTACATTATTGATATTGACACAGATCTTGATTCTTGAATTTAGAGGAACAAGCAGGATCTTTGTTTGCGTGGCTTTTTCTTTAGTTTTGGTGGTCGCAAGGCCACCTTTATAGCAGCATCGAACACTGTTTTCACATTCTGCCAAAACAGTTTGATAAAATTCTTCACCATTAGGATTTAGAAACTAAAGTTAGAATGTGGGTTAAGATTTATTTCGGATAAGTTTGCTTAAAAATTCTCTTGCAAATTCAGAGAGTTGGGTTAGCTTTATCCTACATGCCACAAGGATCAGAGCAGAGTGATATAATATATTGTAAGCACGGTTTTAAGAATTTATCATTTATAGGATTAAATAAAAAAAAAAAAATTTTTTTTACATGTTAATATGCAGAGATACCTGTTGAGTCTTGGAACTGCATTCTACGTACGTGACTGCACCGATCAATTTCTTCAATTCCTCTCCCTGTAGATTATAAATCTCATTCCAAATGAGTTCATGTATGTATATAATTTCAACAAATACATATACGTATATTATTGGTAATTTTTCAATGGATGACATGCCTGGTGGGTGGTTATTGGTGTTGCTCCAGGGTGATCAATCAAGTATTGCTTGTCATCTCTCAAATCTGCACTAACTAATCCAACTTATTAGTGTATATACCTATCTATTTAGTGTAATTAACAAAAATATTATCAAGGTATATAGATATGTCAGAGTAAACAAACAGAGCAATGCTTTCTATATATGATAAAATCACTGTACCAAGTTTGGTCCCCACAAGCAAAACTGGGACATTGGGGGCGTAATGCCTGAGCTCCGGGATCCACTGTGCAAATGAACACAAGTCTGTCTAAGTCTATCAATTTGAGGTTGATCATTTCTCAAACGATTTAACAAAAAAGTAGATGAAAAATAAAATTTACCTTTTTGGAAATGTTCTCATAACTGGCCTTGCTAATCAGAGAGAAGGCCAACAGAAACACATCTGCTCCTCTGTAGCTCAGTGGCCTTAGCCTATTGTAATCTTCCTGCCCTGTAACCCACAAAAATGGACTCTTTGAGTAACCCCTTAAATTCAAGAAATATGCAGGTAAGTAGCACAAAACTATTTCTTGTATTTTTAGTTCAATTGTGGGATGACTCTTAAGGTTTGAAAAAACAGGACAATTTTTTTGTACATGGCCAAAAAATTGCTATCTCAAAGGAAGACTCTGTACTCTCTATGACAAGTAATTCAAACATTATTTATTACCTGCAGTATCCCAAAGGCCAAGGTTCACAATACTACCATCCACCACAACATTTGCACTGAAGTTGTCAAACACTGTAGGAACATAATCCTACATAACAAAAAACATCACAAAAGGAAAATATCATATTTGCTCTCTTTCTATGTCATTGTGTACTGGTCTAAAAAACAAAAGTTCCCATGATTAATGCTCTTGTCAAACAAATATTGTACCGTCGGAAATGTATTGCTTGTATAAGAAATGAGCATGCATGTCTTTCCTACTGCCCCATCCCCAACTGTCACACATTTGATAAATCTTGCTGTGCTCATTTCTTGTTCTTGATCTTCTTCTTTCTTGCTCTTCAATTAACCCAATTTTTCAGATGTTAAAAGCATTAGACATGTATAAGAAGTAAAGAAGAAGAAGAAGAGGATGGATTTTGAAGAATGAAAAGAGAAGGGAAGGAGGAGGAGGGTGGGTTTGTAACAACCAACAACAGCTATACCCACTTTAGCTGCAACTAATCAAACATTTGAATGATTGCTACTGAGGCTTTTCTTTTCTTTAAGTGAAAGGCCAAAGCCAAGAGATAAAGGTTTTTCAAAAGTAGGGTTGGTGCGGGTGTTAGTTGGGTTTAAGTGTTGGACAAGGGAGGGAATGAATGATTATGGTGAGGGAAAGAATTTGCTTAATTAACCAAATACACTATCATAGGATTAAAAGCTAAGTAATAAAAAAGAGTAAAAAAGTACTAGTGGAATCACCTAACAGCACATTTGTGTGTCGCCATTATTTTTATTATTGGGTCCATTTTATGCTTACCTGGGTTGAGCTCACCTTAGTTTGCTTTCTAGGACCCATTTCATTTTTTTTATTTTTTTTATTTTTTATTTTTGGCCCACAAAAGGTAGTCAACAATGGTTATACAGGATCAACCTATTAATAGGTTGTTAGAAAAGAGATCATTGTCATAAACAATTGAGAATTTTTGACCGTTTATGTTATATATATATATCCCTATTTCCAACAAGAGTTATATGCAAAATTGGTTCATTTGAGTAGAGTTCTGAAAGCTCTCTTCTCCATAAGCTCTGTCAATCTTATGTTGGTACCAACAAAGAGGAAGTTCCAAAGCCATTAGACAATACGACCAATGATAACAAATCGGCTGATCTATCCTTTTACCTTTATCAACACTTGAAGTCATGGGCTTTTACCCAACGGCAGTTCTATTACTCTTGCGGCCCATCAGAATTAATTGGGGAATTTTGTGTAGATGCGGCAATAAAAATAATAAATATGCCCAACATTTAAAAAAAAATTGATTCATGCATATCATGTTATCAACTTAGTCAAAAAAAAATATTAATAATATCCTCTCCAATTTAATCCTTCCATTAACCAGCTTTTTTCACTTCAATTTAACTGGTACTCAATTTTTTTGCTCATTTTCACCCAAGATAACCATTGTTTGAAAATAAATTTGTGTTTTATAATATCATTCTTGATTATGTTTGTATTTCAAAATCATTCGATTTCTTTGTATTTATAACTTCATTCTAAAAATATTTTGAATATAAAAAAAAAATCAATTGCATATTCAATATTGACAAAAATAATTTGTATTTTTTTAAGTGCAATCATTATTAAAGTAATTTGTTACAATTATTGCTAAAGTCATGTATATTAGTTTTATGCTTGAATATGTGTATTTTAAAATTTATTATAATGAAAAAATTAAAATAATAAAATTAAAATAAAAGTCTAAAAATGTTAGCTTTATATTGAAGACAATGTCTTACGCCCAAGAAACGAATTATAAGGGTATATAAAATGGTCTGGGTGCTAGGCTCAAAGAGATGATTTTTCTGCCTATGACCCGTCTTAATTAAGCAAATCCCCTTACTATTTGTTTCAGCTAAGTATTTCACTCTATTTTATCTACCACTCCTGTATATATATCACTTTTTCTCTTTTTGCCGGCCATCCTTTTAAACTGAGCCATTGCTGACAGCAATTTGGCGACAGAAAAAATAGAAAGAGAATAAAAAGGGAAAGAAATTAGTGAGAAAAGATAGGAATGAATGAAAAAAAATAAAAAAGACCGAGAATGTTCATTGGAAACATTAAATTGAGGAAGATATTATTAGTATTTGCTTGAGTAAGTTGATAATACGATGGACATTAATCAGATTTTTTTAAATCATAAACATATTTTATTATTTCTAATACTACATGGACATCTATAGGGTCAATTTGATCCATGCCCAATTGGTGGTGCATTGTAGGCTTTTTTTTTTCTGGGCGATTTGTAGACGCATACATCCATTAAATACTACGCTTTTACTATCGTATTTTGGGTTTTTTCTGAAAATGTCTACCGCTCCAGTCGCCTGATAACTTTTATTTACAATATTTTTAAAATTTAAAATTTTTATTTAAGAAGTAAAGGAAATTCCCACCAATACTTTTTTATTTTCCTTTCTCTCTGGAAGCTATCTTTCTCTGTTTTTTCTCACTATCCATTCTTCCTTCTCATTTAAAAAAAATATTTAAAAAAAAAATTAACAAAAAAAAAGGTTGGGCCTGAGGGGCAGGCTGGCCAGCCTGGGGGGCTTGAGGGAAGCGGGCCTGAGAGGGGGGTAGGCTGACCGGGCTGGGTGTCCGCCATTGTTGAGATTTTTTTTCCTTTTATTATGGTAACCACTTGTTAAAGTTTAATTTGTTTTCTTAAAAGATGCATGTGGTTTCGTTTGAATTAATATGCTTTATTTAACAATTTTTTTTTGTAATTTTAATAAATGTAATTTAGAATTTTAGGGTTATCAAAAGTGTAATTGTGATGCACACGATGTATCCAACTATAGTTTTAGCTTAAAGGGAGACCACTAGAAAGAAAGAGTTTGAGTGAATAAAAAAATAAAAAAGAAAGAGAAAGGGAGAAGGAAAGATAGACAGACGGAAAGAAAGATGAAGAAAAGATAGACAATAAAGGTAGAATGGATAATTCACTGGCTAATAAACAGTAACTGGGGAAAGAAATAAAAGTTTTAAAAATGGTAAGTAAATGTCTCCACGATCCCTCACACATTGGCATCTGTAGAATATTTTTTTTGCATTTTTGGATGGATTTTTTTGTATAGATATCCATGTATGAGCCTAATTAACGATCTATGTCCACTTTTCGGAAAATAATAGAACATGACCGCCCTTTAATTTATTTATTTTCACATTTTCCTTCCCAAAATAGCTTTTCTCTTTTTTAGGCCCATAGATGGACATTTATACAAAACAAAAAAAACTTGTCCAAAAATACACATTTATCTATAATATCACTTGTCAGTTGTCGCATTAGAGTCCAAGTGTTTATGTTTATAATGTGTTGGTTGGAGAGTGATTATACAACTGATAATCTTATAACTACAAAATGCGAGGAGGAGGCAAAGGCAGATATTGAGAAAGAGAAAGAATTAAAAAGAGAAAGAGAAAGAGTTGGTTTTGGGTGGGAAAAAAAAAAAGATATGGTATTTTGGGAAGGAAAAAATTTTTAAAGTTAAAAAGTGGACATGTTTAATTATTTTCAAAACATGGATCATTAACTACGCCCGACGTCCTTACAATAAATCAATTTTTTGACCAGTCTGAAATCTGATTAGTTATATAATATTAGTTATTTAAAAAGAGCAGGAAAGAGGGAAAAAAAATGGTAAAGTAAATAAATAATAATTTTTTTCTAGATGGATTCTATCACTAATCTAACACTAATATAGATAAAATAAAAGATAAATGACAGAAGATCTCCAGCTTTTTTTGATGACTAGTCAAAGTAAATGGTTTTTCAGGGACGTGGTAAAGCTACTATTTTATTTCATTCTAAATTTGGATCAAAAAGCAATATAATCAAAATAATTCTTTTTAAAAGAAAGAAAGTGAAAAAAAAAATTTATTTGGTTTATTCTTTTATCATTTTTTTACTCAATCGAGAATAGTACTAATTTGGATTGATTTGTTTGTATGGAAACAAAATAATAATATATAAACGTATATATTATTTATATTATTACTTGTCCATATGCACTATAACATTGATTAATATGCAAAATTATTGCCAACCAAAAAAATCTAATCCAAAAAATCTAAAAAAATAAGAATTTGCATTCTTTTATGTTTTTTTAATGAAAAATAAAAAAATTTGTATAAGTTGCATTTTTTTTTCTGTCTTTTATTTTTCTATGTTAGATTATATTTTCCTCATAATTTTCATTTACCGAATAATTGAAAACTGAAATCGTTTACTTTTTATTCTTCTATTATAATTTGTTTTGCTTTATGAATTCCAGACTCCAGAGATAAAGATAAAAACCTTTGTTATTTTACCTGGATTAATTGAGTTTACAATGCAATTATCTATATACGAGGAAAAAAAATATAAGAAAAAAACTGCATCCGTTCGATCAGGGTAATTAATTAAGCTGTAAAATACCAAAAACAAGCAGCTAGCTAAGATTTTAAATTGATATTATAATTTTCAGAGAAAAAAAAAAAAAAAATAGAAGCAGCTAAAAAGCTATGTTAATTTGGAAATTTGGATAGGATAGGATTCTATTGCGATTCAATTGTAATAGGATGTTACCACGAAAACCTACAAATAAATTAGACTCTAACCCCAATGTTATCGCTATCTTCTCTCCCAAAACAAAAAAAGAAAAAGAAAAAATCGCCGTCTTTCTTTCACAGTTGACTGCAACCCTCCTTTTTCGTCGTCCTCCCTAATATAGGGTACGCAATTCTCTATTTACAATATAGCTCTTAATATGCATGGTTTCTCTCTTGCTCATTGGTTTGTTTGATTACTATTCCTTTTAGTACAATTCATGTCGAGTGAAGCTGATTCACTAAATTTGAAATATGTACTTTTTAGAATTTTTTTTTTTAAATTTCTTTCTCCTTGAAGTACAATACTAATACTATATAGTTCATCATGTGATCTTAATTAATTATATATAAATGTTTTTCTGCAAATATTAGTTTTGACTTTTGTTTGACTAAAAAAAATAAATAAATTGAGCTAGCAAGGTATAGTGGTAGAAGAAGAGAAATTAATTAAAGATGGTGGGAAAAGGAGGACGTAAAAGTCATGAAGAAGAAGAAGAAGAAGAAGAATCAGAATCATCGAGCAGCAGTAGGCATGCGTGCGCGGCGTGCAGACACCAAAGGAGGAAGTGCAAACAAGGCTGCGTGATGGCTCCGTATTTCCCAGCTGACAAAATGGAGGAGTTTCAAGACGTTCATAGGATTTTCGGAGTCAGCAACATCACCAAGTGCCTTGAGAGTCTTCAAACCCAAGAGGCCAGACAATCTGCTTCTCAATCTTTCAAATGGGAAGCTAAGGCTTGGAAATTAGATCCGTCTAATGGACCCCTTGGAGCTTATAACCAACTCAAATCGGAGCTTGAAAACGCTTGTAAAGCTATTCATCTCCAACAAGCGGCTTTCTACCAGAATAATAATAATATTATAAGTAGCAGCGCCAACATGAACCAATTTGTATGCAACAATAATGTTGGAGCTCACAGCATTATTAATCCTTATCGTAATTTTTCCAATACGCCAACAATGTCTACAAACAACGGATCTGAACATCAAAGACTACAATTTTCTATTAATCAACGACAAGTAGTAGAACAGCAACAAGTAGTATTTCCATGGAACAACAACTATTTCCATGGAACAAGCAGCAATAGCAACAGCAATGGCAATGGCAATGGCAATGGCAATGTCAATGGAGGTCCAGGTCCAATATTATTATACCGAAAAAACCCCAATGTTGGTCAGCAGCCGAGACAACCACCAACAAACAACCTTCCTCTTCATCAATTTCCTCCTCCTCCACAACTATAAAATATAGCTCTTTTTTGTTTTTTGAGTTTTATCTTTATTTTGATATTTAATATGTCGGATTTTTTATTTTATTTTATGGAAATATGTCAAAGTTATTATTATTATTTTTTTCGATTCTTACATGTCAAAGTTAATTCAGATGCCCTTGGAGTAGTACGGTCATCTTATGCTACAGTCTCAGCCATAAAAATAAATTTGTATGCTGAATAATCTTAGGCATGTATTAATTTTTTGCCACTTGACAAAGAGGAAATCGCAGATTTTGGTTTCTACTTTACCTGTCTGTTTCTTTACTGGTTAAATAAAAGTTCTAGATCCAAGATTTTTTTTTCTTTCATTAGGTTTTTTTTTATCTGAAGCATCTTTAATAATTTTATAAAATAAAGAGTATGATTTTGTATTTAACTCTAATGGTATTATTTATCACACTTTTTATTTTTTATTTTTCAATTAATAATCAATGCATAACATGAATATATAAAACATACAACTAGTAAAGTAATTTTATATGTACAAAATAAAAAAATTTAAAATTAAATATAATTATAGTTATTCATTGAAAATTACACAACAATAAATAAAATATATTAACAATTGTATATAGAGAGTAAAGATGGGCACAACCGAACTGGCCCGACAAAACTGACTGAACCGGACCGGCCGATTTGATTTTCGGTGCATTGTCTCTTTAAAGGTTAGTTGAGTTCGGTGATAATTATAAAAAAACAAAAAAAAAAACTGATTTAGTGAGGGGTTTAGCTAAGTTATTAACCGAACCAAACCGGTTTTTATATTTTCAATTTTTATTTTTACCAAATTACTAAATTACTCTTATATTTCAAAAACTAAAACTCTACTCTCACTTCCTTTCCCATTTCACGCTCAGCTGTCCCCGCCCCCACCCCCTCCCCCTCCCCCATTTCTCATTTCCCTTTCTCTCCCTCTTTTCCCTTTCTCTCTCCTTTCCCCCAAAATAACCAAGTTTCAACCGTTGCAGGCGCCACACACATCTTTCTCTTTCTCTCCACCCGTGCGGCTGTCACTTTTTTTCTCTTGATCTATTATTTTTTCTTTTTTTTTTTCTTCAAATCTCTTTCATTTTATATGGATCTATCATAAATCTCCTCGTAATCACATACAAAAATGGAGGAAAGTGAGTTATGAATTATTTTTTTTATATTGTTTATTTCTTTTTTTTCTTTTTTTTTTTGGGGGTTGATTTGTTATGTTGGTGGTGGTGGTGGTGGTGGTGGTGGTAGATATGTATTTGCATTGTGGCGGAGGCTAAACCGACCAAGTAAAATCGAAGCCGATTGATTTCTGCAGTTCAGTTTTTGCTCGGTTATAAAAGTATTTCAGTTCAGTTTCAGTTGCCACTCAACGTTCACCGAAATTTGTCGGTTCGATGTAAAGTTTAGCCAAAAACTGACCGAACTCAACCGTGTCCACTCCAGAAAAAATGTAAAATGCCAAATTTTATTCTTTATTTTAGAAAGTATATTAGAGTACCAAAAAATTTAACTTCTTTTTAAAATAGAAAAATTAAATTTTTTAAAGGTCGTAGTAATTATTATTATTATTCTAAAATCAATGTTGCTCTTACACTAGGATTTATTTGCATACCGTACGATTCTATTGTCCAATTCATAACACTGACAGGGCCATAGCCATAGGCTATTGTCAATTGATTCCTAGTTGGGCCAACATTTTGAAGAAGCCCATCCTATGAAACTAAAAAAGCTAGAAATAACTTTTTTAAATTTTAATAGGTGGTTCGGATATTTTAATCAAAATCAATAAAAAGTGATTTTTTTTTTAAAAAAAAAGGAGAACGCTATGCACCTCAGATTTTGGCACTTTGCCATGTTCTTTTCTACATTTAATAGTATTTCATCGCAAAATTCTATAATATTATCTTTTTATTTAAGGGTAATCCTATTTTATTTATGAAAATATTATTTGTTATGTACTAAATATGGCCAAATCTTACTCTTTTTTTTTTTTTTGGTGAATGGCCAAATCTTACTCATATTATTCTTATGGAGGCAATACTATAGTCTGACTTGTACTTCATCATATATTATGATCATCGTGCAGCTTGGCGCTTGTTATCCGAGATAGCTATGGTGCTATCATCTTTCTTAGTTCCCTTGTGTGCAGGTGTAACTCTCCGTTTGAAGCTGAAACAAAAGCTCTAAATTGGGCTAATAGTTTGATTTTTGAGAAGGGTTGGTCGAACATTATATGGTCTTCGGATGCTCTCATAGTGGTGCAGGAGATTAAGGGAGATGATGATCCCAATGGATGGCTGTGTAGCTTGGATATGCTTAGCATTTGGCTGAATTTTGCTGTTTCAAATTGGGTGCTAACTTGGAATGGCAGATCATTGAACTTTCTTGCCGATTTGGTGGCTGAGCTCTCTTTTAATTCTAATGTTTATTTTCTTTTTGATGTTCTGAATTTGAGTGATCTTCCCGTTGAAGTTGTAGGCCTAGCTGCTTCTGAAGCTACCCATCAATTGTAATTCCTCTTGTTTCTCTTGAGGCTTTTTGGCCTTAATGAATTTTCATTTACCAAAAAAACAATACCACTTATCTCGACAGTTGTTAGGAAGTAGAAAAAATTTGTATATTCAACCTTATAACTACAAAAAATTAATCAAAAAAAATATAGAACTACAGAAAATTACACTTACAGTACTCAGATAGTAACATTATTTGTCCAAGAATATAAATATTAAAAATCTAATGTTCAATAGGGCCGGTCTTCATCGTGCAAGCATCAAATTGATAATTACCTCAAAAATTGAGTTGGGTCAAGAACTCTGTGTCAATTTTAATACAAACATTTTTTTTTTTGCTGATAGTGATCGATCGACAATTATATATACCTCCACGGAATGGTTATTCTGCTTAATTTTCTTTTTTCCTGGGGAAATTGCTTTGTATATTGGTGTTCAATAATTGTCTATTATTGATGGTCCTACTTGGAAAACAAGTTTCTACTTTCTCCTCCGATCAACACACTATCTTCTTACTGGAGTCAATTCACCATCTAGCCGACAGATTTGCCTCCTTGGATATAGTCAGATAAGCTCAATAAAATTTCCTAGAAATCAAAATTAAAAAAAGAAAATACAAAAAAAAAAGGAAAAGAAAAAGACAAAAAAAAGAAAAGAAAAAAATACAATTCCACCGTTGAATTTGACATGTCCTCCTCCAATTCCCTTTTGTGAACTTTCAAGTGTTTTTTTTTAATTTCTCATTGCTTTTCGTGTTTTTTTTTTTTTTTTTTTTTTTTTTTTTTTTTTTTTTTTTTTTTTTTTTTTTTTTTTTTTTTATCTAAAACAGTAGTTCTTACCCCCATTTTCAAACCACGTGAATTATTAGTCTTCAGTCTTTTTTTTTTTGTTCTTTTTTTATGAATAATTATTAGTCTTCAGTTGGACCTATCTCTTTCTGGCTCTGTAATTTTGATACATATAATTTTTCTTCTATTATAAGATTCATCCGCAACAATACATATTTAAAATTGATAAAATATGTAAAAAATTTATCGCACATATAGGTTATAGAACATGAATTCTGAATAAAAATTTTTTAATAAAAAACTTTATCAATGTTAAATATATATTATAGCACACAAATTTTAAATAAAAAATCTCTAATAAAAAATAACTGTTTATATATTCTATCGTCTAGCTAATAAAGCACGAGAAAAAAAAAAGGGGAAAATCTTTTGAAATGTCAAAATATATAGATTGATAGCTAAGTTTAATTCGAAAAGGGATTTCAGGAAAAAAGAAGAAGTTTTATTTAAAAAGGGACCCATCAAGACAAAGATGATCATGAAAGCTTACGAGCATGATGAGGTAGGTTTATAGAAATTTTGCCAATAAAACAAAGAAAAAAAGGTGGGTTTGTGGTAACTTCCAAATATTAGCATTCCACAAATTAACGTCCTATTATCTTTAAAAAGTCACCCTGCCGACATCACAAAGCCCATATCCCAGCTTTGTATCTGGACAACCATTCTTTTGCCATTGTTTTCCAGTCCACTTGCCAATTTGACACACTTTCTTCTTCTTTTCTCTATTTTTCTCTCTGGCTTTTTATTGGTAGTTGAGGTTCTTAATTTTAGTAGAATAATTACTCGATCAAACTACTATTTAGTGAATTTAATATGTATATACTTAGATATATTTAACATTATTCTTCACTTATATATCAATTTGGTATTTACACATTAATTCTTCCAAATGGATAGTAATATGATTTAATTTATGTCTAATATTTTAAATTATGATACCATATTAAATTGTGTTGTTTTCAAAAATTTATATTGTTAGAAAGTGAGTTTAATATGTATATCTAATTATGTTTAACATTCTTTTTTACTTGTATGTAATTAATTATTTTAATGTTTGCAAGTGTTAATTGAACCTAAATCTCTAAAATTTTGAACTATAATATCATATTAAATTATTATTAAGATTTGATAGGTATATCAAGCAATTAGAGCATTTCCAATGNTTTTTTTTTTTTTTTTTTTCTGAGTTTGAAAATTGTGGGATTGTTTTGGAATATTATAGCATCTTCAATGGAGAATGTGAATTGCTGTATATGTGGCATAGAGATAGACACTGTCTAAATTTATGTGGTATAAATGCATAATCAATTTAAAAATTGTTCTTCAATGGTAATGTGTACAAAAATTATTTATAGTTATTAATTAATTATATATTTTATAATGTATTTTTAGTTTTTGAGCAAATTATATTTTTAAGAAAAAAATTATTTTTTTAAAAATTTGACAATATCTGACAGAGCCTCCAGAAATAAACAATCACTTTGACACTGTCAAGACCACATCAGTTTGACATTCATTATAAACATTTCTATTGGAGAGCATTTTTTCAAAATAATGTATATATATATACTTATATGGCGTGTTAATTTTAATAATCCACGTTCCATTGAAATGCTCTTAGCGACGGTTGTGTTTGAATGGTTTTTGAAAAAAATCAAATTGAATATCTGTAAATAGTTTAATTAAATTACAAACCAAATAAAAAAGTTTGAGTCATTTTAAACCAACCAACTAAACCATTCATTAATTCTGTTCGGTTAGTTTATTTTTAAATATTATTTTTAATTAAAAATAATATGTAATTTCGAATGTGATAATTAAAACTTATTTTTAAATAATAAAAAAATTATAATTTTTTATTGAATAATATATATAAATAAATATATAAATCTGATATTATATATAACGATTTGGTTGAAGTTGATTGGGTTTCAAAACTACTCAAACTATAAATTAAACAATTATATATGATTTGACAAAATTACAAATAAAACTAAACTTATATATTTTTAAAAACTGAATCAAACAAAATAGATTTAACAGTTTAATTCAGTTCATGTCCAAAGCTAATAAAAAGATAATTTTTTTAATTTATTACCTAACTCATTTCCAAAATGCTTTTATCTTCGATATTGATATATTTCGATCCTTGCTAATGTTAACCGATCGCCACTTCTAGTTTTGCTACAGTTGTGACCAAGTATACTTGTATTAGAACTAGCTACTACAATTATACAGAGAGAAAAATAAAAAGACAAAACAAATCGCGATGTTCCGAGGGTAGAAGTTGGGTGTTGTGCTTGATGAAGAAGTTGTTGGTCTGGATGTAGCCGTTCGTACCAGACCCTCTTGGGGTCTTTTCCCTTCGATGCCGATGTTTAATTACCGATCAGGAAGAAACTAACAAATCACGATCTCAGTCCAAACTTCGACCCTCGAAAGTTAAACGAGCCGTATCAATTTTTTTGGATTTTGGTATGGTGAAGATCTGATGGAGAACCCAGAAGCAAATTCAAGAAATATATAGAATCCCTAGTTTGATTTGTCTGTCCCGTACATACATATATATACATATCTTCTATTATTAACCTTTTTTAAAATAAAAAAATACCTTCTTTTAAAAAAGAAAAAGAAAATACATGTTGGTAATAGTAGTAGACTAATTAAGCCATATGCTCTGCATCCAGTGGTGTTGCAGTATAGGATTATCTAAAACAATGTATATGTGAAAGTTAAAACAAAAGGAAAGTGGAAAAAAAACTTAATTAATAAAGCCGCGTGGACCATCCAAAAATTATTGGAAGGAAATCAAAAAGCTCTTTCAATGTTAATTGTAAACATATGAATCAACTTCTCGCATGTTATGAATCTTATGATCGAGAAAACACCAGCTTGGATCCAAAACATTCATGAACTTTAAACTGGCTTTTTTGGAATTGGCTAAGACAGAGAGAGAGAGAGAGAGAGAGAAAGATCTACAAGATTGTTTGCAATCAAGCTGGCTTTCCTATTCCTATGATTTTCCTGACTCTCTAAGTTTTCCATTTTTAATGATGCTCTGTGCATCGGATATAGTGGCCTCATAACATTGTTCGCAATCAATGTTTGGCACAGCAATTAGACTAAGAAGTCATATGATAAGGGTTGGAAAACCAATGTTGTATTCAAACTCTTTTTTTTTTTCACTTGTAGGATTCGCTGGCTATATTTTGATTCAACATTGTATAAAGACGTACACTTTTTTATTGATATGAGCCATCAACAGCAACATCAAACATGTTCAGTTGGTAAGGCTCTCCTTTTGTTCTCAATGTTAAGTTTGTCCTTTATGTATTAAGCAGTGTGTCTTGTAGACACTGATTACATTTTCAAAAATTATTTGAGGTCCAGAGATGTTTGTTTGGGTTTATCTCAGGCTACTTCCTGAAGTATGAAAATGGGTGCCCAACACGTAATGAACAAATCGTCTAAAAATTCACCCAAAAAAAAATAAAAAATAAGTCGTCTAAAACTTTTTTCTATTCTTTTGTAGCCATAAAATGAATTTTTTACGGGATTTTTTACTTGTATTTACCACAAAAAAGAGAAAAGGAAAATGAAAAAAAAAAAGACTTCAGTTTTTTAGCGGGCTTGGAGACTGGTTGGACTTTTTAAATTTGGGTCTTTTACTGTTCGACTAGCCTATTTGGGCCCGATAATGCTCCATAATCGTATTAGGGCCTTTTTTATTATAAAAAACATAATTTTTTAANAATTTAATAAATAATACCATTGAAATTAAATAAAAAATTACACTTTTTATTTTATAAAATTATTAAAAATATTTTTTTTTATTTTAAAAAAAATACTTTTTAAAATAAAAATTACTAATATAGCCTAATTTAAAAAAAATATATAGAATAAACCCTGCTATCTATATCAGTATAGGCAAACAGCTGTCTTCGGATTGACAATCTCATCCACAAAATCCTTGAGATTTCTCTCAGAAGACCCTCCTTCCTTTGCTGCTTCTCTTGCCAAATTCTTCCATTTCTTAGCATTCCTTCTAATTTCTTTCCCTTCTTCTCCATCTCCCATTACCATTTCCAAACATTTCTTAATCTCATCTCTTTCAACAATCCCTTCTTCGTTTGCTTTCACTCTCGTTCCCGTCTTCCAAACATCCTCTATCAGTTTCGCATTCGTTCCTTGATCAGTCCACTGTGGGAATGCAACCACTGGAACACCAGAGCCCAAGCTCTCCAGCGTCGAATTCCATCCGCAATGCGTCACAAAGCAACCGCACGAAGTGTTTGACAAAACGTCCAGCTGAGAACACCATGGAACTATCATCCCAACCTTCTCCAATTCCTCTCTGAAACTCACATCTTCTTCGTCGTCGTCGTCTTCTTTTCCATCATTCTTTACTTTTTCTCTGATGACCCACAAGAATGGGCGGCCGGAATCCAACAGAGCTCTTCCGATTTCCTCCGTCTGTCGCTTCGAAAGCACGCAGATGCTTCCGAACGACACGTAAATGACCGATCCTCTGGGTTTGGAGTTCAGCCATTCGTTGTAATCCTTCGAGCGTTTGAAAAGATCGCAGCCGAACGATTTATCGGTTGGATCTTTCCCACCCAAGAAAGCGGAAGGAGTCAACGGTCCGATCGCGATCATATTCAGCTTCCCGATTGCTCTCAGAGCCTGGGGCTCCAAGGCATCGAAGGTGTTGACGAGCACTTTGGGGTTGCTTTCTTTGTCAAGAAAATCGAACTGCTCTTTGAAAATTGGGATAGCAAAAGCGTAAGTATTCGAAGCGTCAATGAAAGAAGGAAGGTCACGGCCAGCGAGGCTCAATGGCAGACCCGGTAATTCTATCGAACGCGAAGGGCTTTTAATCTTCTCCGCGATCGTGTCGGCGTAGCCGTGGAAGTAATAGTAGTAGATGTCCAACACAGTAGCTGGCTGAATCCAAAGCATAGCCGACGGAACGTGGAGCTCTCGAGCCACCAATGGCGGCCACGCCAGAAGCAACGTGTAAACCAAGCAAGTGAACGGCCTGCCTTCTTTCGCGCCGGAGACTATGAGATCGGAGAGAGCTTGAGAGCCGCGGCGGTGCATCTCCGACCCAAAGCGGACCAGATCTTCGCCGGGTTTGATGCCTTCGTCGTAGCCGTCCGAAAACGGCGAGAATGATAAGCCGGCGGGAGTTGGACCTTTGGACATGTGGCGGTAGGCCGAGAGTGAAGTTACGAAAGTGACCTCGACTCCGTTAGCGGCGAGCCGCTTAGCGAACTGCAGAGAAGGATTGATGTGGCCCTGTGCCGGGAATGTGACGAGGAGGAACCGCGGTTTTGCCATTGCGAAAGGTGGCGCGTAGGGAACGTGGGGCGGTGAGAGAGTGGGCCAGAAATTCTAATGGGTTTGAAGAGAAGAGGAGAAGAAGAGAGGGGTTTGGAGATGCATGGTGAAGAAGTGGAAAATGGGGGATTAAATAAGGGAAAATGGTGACGTTTGAAGTGACGAATGAATCGAGGAGGAAGGAGTTGTGTAATGGAATTTTCTTGTCTTCTACTTTTCAGAACTGCGACTCAATATGTGACATGGACTACATGTATTACAATATATTAGTCTCTCTCTCTCTCTCTCTCACGAGTGTTCACCAAGGTTTTTTTTTTTTTTTTTTTNTTTTATAGAAAACATTAAAAAAAAAAAAGTCCCTAAGCAATCCAACCATCTCAGCCATAATAAATATCAGACTAGAGATTCTAATGTTTATTGTATTTGCTTCTGGGTTCTCCATCAGATGTTCTCAATGCCAATATCCAAAAAAAGGCGATAGGATTGCAAACCCCAAGAGGGTCTGGCACGGCTGGCGTTTCGAAGAAGTCCAAGGAAATTCTCGAGCACGATCGCAAGCGTCAGACTGAGCTTAAGCTTGTCGTGCTTGAGGACACCTTAAAATCGATCAAGGTTTTAAGGATTCGGAGATTTCCGAGAAGCTTGAGGACATCTTTATGCGACTTAACCTGTAACATAACCATGATAAGTTCTTGTGAAATGCTTGAAGCAGAACATAGCAGCGGATTTCACCAAAAACACAAGAGACATACATCACTGGTTGGATGAAACTTGTGTACCTGATAAAAAAAGTTCAGGGTTAAAATCCAACAATTATTTTCCAAAGTAATATATAAATGTTTGATTTAGTTGACCATACTGTAAAAGGAATGTAACATTGCTTTTGGCTGTCCATGATAAATTTACATCCGGGGTAAATTAAGTGATTTACAACTGCCTAAACATGTTTGTTCCTAGTTCTTGGAGATCGATAATCGATCTTAATTTATAACTTTTTAAATTAAACTTGTTCAAATGTAATTTCTTTTTGTTTCGAATATAATTTGTTTTCTCTCCCTGCATATATCCATTGAGTCATTTGCACAATTATGCATTCACAATCTTTATCTGCTTGAAACATGTCAGAAGCCCTTTCGAGATCTCCATAAAAGATTATCTGTCTCGATCTTGCCCTTGCTCTTGCCTTCTCATTCATAAACTCCAAGAAGTTGTCGCCACATTCATAAGCTAGCTCATTTTGCATCTCTAACATGGATTCTCTATTGAATGTGAAGTTTGTCACTAATTTTATCATCTTTGTCAGCACATCAAGGACAATGTTACAGTGCACTTTTTAAAGTAATATTAATCTATAATAGAAATAATATTTGTTTATAATATATTCATGGTAAAATTTCAAATAAAGGGGTTAGATTTCTCCATAAAATTACAATTACGTTACATTGCTTCGTTTTATACTTACAGGGGCAAATTGAAAGTGATATCCAATCTAAGGGAGTAATTGTAGTTTCCCCTCGAAGGAAATACCCAAACAAAAACCCATTTTAGAGTCCTAAAATAGGAGGTATAAAATCATTCAATTTCCACAAGGCGGAAAAAAAGAAAAAAGAAAGACCGTAAAAATAATACAGAACAAAGAAAATGAAAACAATAAAAACAAATAAATAAAAAGAATCAGTAGCAGAGAAACGTTCGGAATATGTGTCTCTTTTTAGCAACCCATTGTTTTTCCTCGTTTTCTTCGCACAGCAACGTTGGCAAAGCCAATGACACCCATCCAATCTCTCTCTCTCTCTTCTGTCCATAGCCTTAGCTCGAACTCGCTGTCACAACCAACAAGGCCCAATAAAACTCCATTCTCTTTCATTCCTTCTTTTATTCCCTTTTAAGAGCAATGCTGATTTTCTCTCCCTGCTCTCTCCCACCGGATATCTGATCGCCGCCATCACCACCTCCAAAAATAACGACGATCATATTCCGGAAGGCCGTCACTCCTGCTTAACCGCAGGAGGTCTGTGACACATTTCAACAAGCACGTCGTCTTCATCTTTGCCATGGGCCAACACACCCGCCGCGAAACACTAAGCGGGCCATATCCCACCGCAGTCCGGTCAGACGTCGGCGACAACCTCGACGCCGACCTCGTTTGGCCCTTCGGAAAGCTCCATGGCATCGACCGCGACGACGTTAGAGAGACAGCGTACGAGATCTTCTTCACGGCTTGTCGTTCGTCGCCTGGTTTCGGAGGTCGAAACTCATTGACGTTTTACTCGGCTCACAACCACGACGGAAACAACAGCAGTAATAATAACAATAATGGAGGGGAATCGAACAGCGGAACGACGTCGATGTCGATGTCGATGTCGTCGAAGCCGAACGGGGTGGTGATGACCCCGACGAGCAGGGTGAAGAGGGCGTTGGGGTTGAAGATGCTGAAACGGTCTCCGTCGCGGAGGATGGTTTCGGGTGGGAGTGGAAGCGGGTCGACTCCGTCGTCTCCGAGCTCCTACAGCCACAATCGCAATGACGGCAGTAATTCGGTGGGTGGGTCTCCTTCTTCTTTGTCGTTTACTATTCCGGCGTCCAGACCCAGACGCCCCATGACGTCGGCGGAGATTATGCGCCAGCAGATGAGGGTGACGGAGCAGAGCGATAATCGTCTCAGGAAGACCCTCATGAGGACCCTCGTTGGCCAAGTACGTCTTTTTATAATGAAATTATATAAAATCTTTTATTTTTTGATTATTTATATCTGTTTGTTTCTGTATTGGGGCAGATGGGAAGGCGAGCAGAGACAATAATTCTTCCATTGGAGCTTCTTCGCCATCTCAAACCCTCTGAATTCAACGACTCTCACGAATACCATATCTGGCAAAAACGCCAGCTCAAAATCCTCGAAGCGGGCCTTCTTCTCCACCCTTCCATCCCAATCGACAAAGCCAACACCTTCGCAATGCGCCTGAGAGAGATTATCAGAGGAAGCGAATCCAAACCCGTCGACACCGGCAAGAACTCCGACACCATGCGAACTCTCTGCAACTCCGTTGTCTCCCTCTCGTGGCGCAGTGCCAACGGAACCCCAACCGACGTTTGCCACTGGGCCGATGGATTCCCCATCAACATCCACCTCTACGTCGCTCTCCTCCAATCCATTTTCGACGTCAGGGACGAGACCTTAGTCCTCGACGAGGTCGATGAGCTTCTCGAGCTCATGAAGAAAACATGGTCCACGCTGGGAATCACCAGGCCGATTCACAATGTGTGCTTCACGTGGGTTCTGTTCCAGCAGTACGTAGCTACGTCTTTGATCGAACCGGACCTTCTGTGTGCTGCTCATGCAATGCTGACGGAGGTTGCTAACGATGCAAAGAAGCCCGACAGAGAAGCTCTGTACGTGAAGATTTTATCTTCGGTTTTGTCTTCCATGCAAGGTTGGGCTGAGAAGAAGCTTCTAAATTACCATGATTATTTCTTGAGAGGAACAGTCAGTCAGATCGAAAACCTTCTTCCTTTGGCTCTGTCTGCTTCGAGAATCATGGGTGAGGATGTTACAATCACTGAAGGTGCAGGGCAGGAGAAAGGAGACGTATTCGTGGTGGATTCGTCCGGTGATCGCGTCGATTACTATATTCGATCTTCGTTGAAAAATGCTTTCACAAAGGTCCGTATATCTATAGTCATATTTTTTATTGTAAAAATCATACCTTTATTATTAGGACCTGACCTGAGAATTCCTGCTGATTTTTTTTCTTTTCTTTTCTATATTTGAAAAAAGATAATGGAAAGTGGGGCTATCAAAGAAACTGAAGGAAGTGAAGCTCTGCTTCAATTAGCCAAAGAGACAGAAGATTTAGCATTGAAAGAGAGGGAAAGTTTTAGTCCAATTTTAAAAAGATGGCACACAATTGCAGTAGGAGTTGCTGCTGTGACACTCCACAACTGCTATGGTTCTGTGCTGAGGCAATATCTAGGTGGGGTTTCAACCCTTACCAATGAGACAGTAGGAGTGTTGCAGAGAGCTGGGAAGCTTGAGAAGTTGCTGGTTCAAATGGTGGTTGAAGATTCTGCTGAGAGTGACGATGGAGGAAAATCAATCGTCAGAGAGATGGTTCCGTATGAAGTTGATTCTATCATACTAAATCTTTTGAAAAGGTGGATTGATGAAAGGTTGAAGATAGGTACAGAGTGCCTTTGCAGAGCGAAAGAAACTGAAGTAAGTATTTGATTTTTGATGTTTGCCAGAAGTGAAATTTTTTTGACTGGTTTTGATTGTCTTAAAGAATAAACGGTTATGAATTTGTGTTTTGCAGACATGGAATCCAAAGTCCAAATCAGAACCATATGCACAATCAGCTGTGGAGCTAATGAAATTGGCAAAGGAAGCTGTGGAGGAGTTTTTTGAAATCCCAATTGGAATTACTGAAGATTTAGTTCAAGATCTCGCTGATGGTTTAGAGCAACTTTTCCAAGACTATGCCACATTTGTTGCATCAGCTGGTAGAAGAAAATTCCAATTCTTCTATATCAAAATTTTGGTACACAACTAGTTTTGGTATAACATTTTCCTCTACTGCTTTTCTTTTTTCTCAGGTTCAAAGCAAAGCTATATCCCTGCACTTCCACCTCTAACGAGATGCAACCGGGATTCAAAGTTCATCAAGCTTTGGAAGAAAGCTGGCCCATGTTCTACTGTTGCAGATGATTTACATCACAATGGATCCAACGAAGGCAATCATCCTCGCCCTTCGACAAGCCGAGGAACACAGCGTCTCTATATCCGTCTCAACACATTGCATTATCTTCTTTCCCACCTTCATGCCCTTGACAAAGCACTCTCTCTTTCCCCAACAGTCATCCCTTCAACCCGTAATCGTTTCAGCAGCTCCCGAAGGTCTCATAGCAACTCCTCTTCCTACTTCGAACTAGCCACTTTGTCAATCCAAGGAGCCTGCCAACATGTCTCAGAAGTTGCAGCCTACCGTCTTATCTTCCTTGACTCTAATTCCGTCTTCTACGAAAGCCTTTATGTCGACGATGTAGCTAATGCAAGAATTAGGCCAGCTTTGCGAATTCTCAAGCAGAACCTCACCCTCTTGAGTGCAATTCTCACTGACCGAGCACAGGCATTGGCAATCAAGGAAGTGATGAGGGCTGCCTTTGAGGCATTCCTTATGGTGTTGCTTGCAGGAGGAAGTCCCCGGGTGTTCTACCGCTCCGACCATGAGATGATTGAGGAAGATTTCGACAGCTTGAAGAGGGTGTTCTGTACATGTGGAGAAGGATTGATAGCAGAAGATGTGGTGGAGAGAGAGGCCGAGATTGTGGAGGGAGTGATAGCATTAATGGGGCAATGCACTGAACAATTAATGGAAGATTTCAGCATTGTGACATGTGAAACCAGTGGTATTGGTGTTGTGGGTTCAACACAAAAGCTTCCAATGCCTCCAACAACAGGAAGATGGAACAGATCAGATCCAAATACAATACTGAGGGTTTTGTGCCACAGGAATGACAGCGCAGCAAACCAGTTCTTGAAAAGGACTTTCCAACTAGCAAAGAGAAGGTGAAACAAAATCAATGAGAGAATGTACATTCTTCCTGGAAATTTTTTCATTCAAAGGTATAAAAAAAAATGATTATTTTCTTCATTTTTTTTATTTTTCTTATTTCCTGGTATATATATTGTATTTGTGGGATGAATTTCTGGCTATACTGACTTTCCAGCTCTGTAACTATTAGAAAAAAAAAAGGGAGAAAATTTCAAGGAAAAATGTGAGGAACTCTGTATCCTAATTTCACTCAACTTCTAATGCTAAATCAAGATCATGCTGGGGGTCCAAAAGATCATTTGTACTATTTTTTTTTTTTTTTCTTTTTATCATTTGTAGGCATTGTTTGTTACTTGTGCAGAATTGAAAATGTCGGGCCATGAATAGTTTTGTTTTGTATATTCAGGCATGATATATATAACCTTTCTATTTTGCAAATATATATATATGAGGGACTGCTGATAATTTCAATTTCCAAGCAAAGCAGTTTTTAATAGCCCTTTTACTCTGTTCACTTAGTTCTGGCGATTCTGCTGCAATTGTTTAATAAGCAACTACTAACAAACATTACACAGTAAGAGTATAATATTCTACCAAAAATAACAATAAGAGTATAATATAAATTGTTGGAATAAGAACTTTAGTGAAATTCATGCTTGCATTATGTTCCAATTTCAGTATTTTCTACAATATCTTTAGTGGTATGTGTGAAAATATCGATTAATTGACAGCCTTTTTTTCCAATGAACTTTGAGAATCGAAATCTCCTAATGAGTTACAAATACCTAAATTAGGATCAGATGACCTTCTAAAATCTAGTTTACAGAATCTAAAAATGCTACATAAGACCAGCACACTTTCTATTGTTGTAGGCTTGTTGCCCGAAGCAAGCCATACCAATAGGAGCTTCATGTAAGGCCTGAAATCAAAGACAACTTACATCCAACCAATTGACAATCCCACGAAGTTTGGATTTTACCATTTATATCTCCATAACTCATTTATCAACTTGACCTGTTTTGGATCTCTTCTTGGTTGGATACCCTGACTCTACTCCCCCCTTCAACTCCTCTTCTAGCACTTTTATTGAATCTGAAACTTCGGCCTTATACACATAGGACTTAGAAACAAGCAAGAAGAAAAACAAGTTGGCAAAGTTTAGAATTGCAAAAAATGCATAATAGTAGTCAAGATGAGAGGCATTGAGGTTGTTCAGAATCCATCCATGGTGACCATGCTTCTCGGTGATGTGGGAAACTGTCGAAAGAAGGAAACTACTGAGGAAGTTCCCGACTCCTAAAGTAGTCATGGCATAGGAAGTTCCAAGACTCTTCATGCTCTCTGGTGCTTGATCATAGAAAAACTCAATCTTTGCAACATCTAGAAATGCATCAGCAATTCCCATAAGCACAAACTGAGGAAGCAAAATGAATATGCTTAAAGGAACTTGTCCACCATTTTCAACAAGCCCATGCACTTTAGCCACTTGAAGCCTCCATCTCTCTGTAAAGGAAGCAACTATCATGATTATAATATGGATAATAATTCCAACTCCCATTCTTTGAAGGAGACTAATTCCTCTTGGCTTCTTTGTCAATTTCTGCATAATTCTAACAAAGAATCTATCATACAGAACCACACTGATAAGCATAGATAAGGTCACAAATCCAGCTAAACTTGCCGGTGGGATTTTGAAGCTGCCAATGCCTCTGTCAAGAGTGGCTCCTTGTTTGACAAAAAGGGTATTAATCTGTGCAACCATAATGCTTGGTACAAATGATGCAACCAAGATTGGGAGCATCCTCACCATTTGCTTGGTCTCCTCAACTTGGGTTACACAACAGAGCATCCATCGACTCGTTGACCCTGTTCTCACTGAAGCTTTGTTGAGAAACCTGCAGGCATGTATACAAACAGTTTGCAATCTTTATAAATCTTTACCAAAGAGCTTGTATTGCAGTGTTGAAATATATGGACAAAGACCAAATAGGGTGCATAGGGGAAATTGTACTAACATCTCCTCCATTTTATGAGTTTTACATTGAAAGCTACAAAAGTATAGTTTTCATCATCATTAATAATTCAATATGATTGTGACAAAATAAGAAAACCAGTTAACAGTTAAAGGTAATAATTTATAGCCAAATTAACCTCAATGTTGGTGTGGAATCAATCCTAAACATTCCCTTCTTTGAATACTCTTCCAAATCAAGCTCATAGAGTTCTTTAGGGTCATTTGGGAGAGATACATTCCATTTTCTCAATGCAGCAATTATGACCTTAGCCATCCTTGTGAAGGGACTCCCAGAGGGAACTTTGTGCCTGTAGAAAGGGGTACCAGCTAGAAAGATAATCACAGAAATGGCAAGCCCAAGTGTTGGAAGCCCATATCCAAGAGCCCAGCCCACATTGTCTTGTATATAGACAAGAACTGTGTTGGCAAAAAGTGTACCAAAAAAGATGCTAAACATCCACCAATTGAAGAAGGAAAGCTTGTGGGACTTTTCTTTTGGATCAAATTCATCAAATTGGTCTGCTCCAATTGTGGAAATATTGGGCTTGGTTCCACCTGTTCCTATTGCCAGTGTATAAAGTGCTCCATAAAACACTGCTAGTTGTAATGTGGAGGCCTTTTTGCAGTTTCCCAGTTTGGGATCTGCACAGTGAGGAGGTTTCAATGCAGGAAGGGAAACTGCTAGGGTCAATACAGACATTCCCTGTCATTAAATTTGTTGACTATAGTTAAGAAATAATAAATTATCCATGAAAATAAGTTTGCTGACTATATTTTTTGATAAGGATATAAATGTAATCTTAGCTCATGGTAAATCAAACTTCTACATCAAACAAAGGATGCATGTGACCTGCGTTGCCCAGGGTTTGTCTGTGTTTTGGGAGAACTACAATAAGTTGGGAATATGTGGTCCAAAATGGACAAATTTCTCTGGGTTTGTGATTGAAATACATATAATAAGCAAATTAATATAAATTGGTTCCAAATTAGTACACTTCTATAATTACCCATCTTCACCTACGTTTCAGCTGAAAAAGCATTTTATAATTGTCAAACTTTTTTGTTTTCTTATGTTTGATAATGATTTACTTTTCTTCTGAATACTTTTCGTTATTGAATTTTATTTTATTTTTTAAATAAAAAATTTTCGTTGTATGAAAATGATGTTGAATCCATACTTTGAATTTTTCAAAAATGGGGTACATTATTCTTTTGTCATGTTTTTGTCTCATTTGTAGTATTACACTAATAATTGAATGTAGAAGATATTATAGTTTAGCTTAATGCATTAAGTATTCCACGTTGTCAATGAAAATTTACTAGTACTTCAATAATATTTTACTAAAAAACGTACGTAAAATTAATGATTAGTTTTGTCGATCATTGCATATAGATAGTAATTACAACTGAAATTGAAATAAAGAAGCATAATATATATATATTGAGGTTAAAGAGTAAAATATATTTTGTGAAATAGATTAGACATATACATACCAAGAGATAAATAATGGAGGCAAAGATGAAGGTCCAGTAGCGACCGAGATGAGCATCAGCAACATAGGCACCCAAAATTGGAGTCATCCAAATGGTTCCAACCCAGTTTGTGACGTTGTTGGCGGAGCTGACAGTGCCTTGATGGAGCTTCTTTGTCAAATATAAAACCAAATTCGATGATATTCCATAATAGGCCATGCGTTCAAATACCTCATACACTGCATATATATATATATATTAGACAAATTAACCATATATATGTAGGTATATAGAAATCATCAGTTGGATATCCTGGAACAATTTATATTGTATATCTAACCCAGTTTATAAGTTTTAATAGGCGCATATTAGCACTTGCAAGTGGTGTGTGTGTGTGTGTGTGTTATATTTGCCTTTGATGATTAGAGTAGATTGTTTTTTACTATTAACCGTGGATAACAATAACATCACCCACTATCTAAAAAATAAAAAAATTATATATATATATATATTTAATAAATAAAAAAATTGTAATGCATGCCTACTGTGGGGCCAAAATTATAATAAATAAAAATTATATAAAAAAATTATGTATATATATATATCAACATTTCTCATCACATTATTCCAATTTATAGATTTTATAAAATCAAAAAGTGCAAATCAGTCAGCAAGTCAACATATCGTAATGCGTGCCTACTGTGGGGCCAAAAAGGGTTAGAAATTCATAACAGCCGTGTGATCATTTTGCAGAGTAGCTAAGTTAAGTATATCAAGTTGGTCAAAGATATTTTTAAATGATAGAATAAGAGGGATGGGGTCTACCACAATTCAATGGTTGATTGATAGTGAATGTTTTGATGCATGATTTTTTCACGCAATGTTGGGAAAGAAAAAAGAAAAATTCCAGTTACATAAAGCACGAAAATGAAAAATGTTAAAATGAATATGCCATTACGATTACTGAGTGTAGCATATTTACAGACTTTTACACAAAAAATTAAAGAGTAGAATATATATAGACTTTAATTTAAAAAGTGGGTCACTACTTTTCGCATTCTAAGTGAGACTTTTAAACTGTGTTTGAGAGTTAGAGGCCGTTCATTTTCATTGGCAATTTGATTACCTAAGAGCTAAGACTAAGATAAGCAAATCAGTATAATACTATCTAGCTAGCTTGTAGGGTCTGGTGGGTGGCTGAAAAAACTTACCGATGTATCTATGCACATATAAGATCTTCTAAATTGGCTCATGGAAAGAAAGTGAAAATTCAAGCAAAGAATTAAACATCTAATTTTCAGAAAAAGAATAATATAAGAAATAAAAAATGAAGATTGATCATGAAGAAGAAGCTGGAAATATTCTGGAAAAAGTGCAGGTCTCTTGTTTTAGCTCAGCCATGTACAGCAAATGGTTTTATTTTCAAACCATTTGATCAGTAACTGGCTAGACCACAAAAACCAGAGTAAATTCTACTATTTGGGATAGCTTTTGACTCTGCTTCTATATAGCATTTTTTTTTTTTTTTTTTTGAAAAGAACTTCGAGAAAAAGTTACACTTTCATTGATTTAAAGTTTTTTTTTGGAAACTTAGACCATATATATATGACATGGTTTCTGAAATATTAGTTCTAAGTTCAAAAATAGTTTAGATAGGAGTCTTTAATTAGATAGTTAATTTGTTGGAAGAGCTTTACGAAGAAACAAAATCAAAAGTTATTCCAAATAGGATCTTAAAGCTCTTTCAGAAAACTATAGCTGCTTTTGAGGGTCTAAAACCAGAAACAGCATTTCATAAGTCATGAATTGGCTTTTAAGTTTCATGGTATCACTAAAAACAAAAAGTGATCCAGAACCTTTGGGAAGTTGTAGTTTGAAGGTGACCAAAAAGAGGGGAGAGAGAAACACATATATTTAATTATGTGTGTGTGTGTGTATTTAGAGAGAGAAACAGAGAGAGAGAGAGAGAGAGTTACCAACAATGAAAGAGCAAGCAGTCAATCCACCTCTCTTAGATCTAAGAACAGGGTTTCCCTTAAGATCCACAGTCCCATCTTGTGTATACTCATCGCCTCCTTCTTCCGCAGCCATAGATGCCTTAATTTATTTTATTTTAATTTTCTTGCTTACTTCAAAAAATTTAAGCCTCTTTTTCTTTCTTATAGTTTGGCAACTTTTTTGCTACTGCTCTTGCAAGTCCATATATATAGGCTATCCCTTTTGTAGTTCCTTTCTTACAAAATTGTCCTTAATATAATCCAGAGGTATTATAATAATTACCAATACTCAGTATAATATTCATCTCTAGTTATCCCATACATATCATGACATGACATATGGTCTTCCTTTGAACGTTTACTTGTGAAATGACCCATACAACCTATCCCCATTTTTTATTTTTATTTTTATTTTTTATTTTAAATTTCCTGCGCTCATCGTGTCCTTGAGAATATAGGCAAAAGAATGCAGCTCTTAGATGTTGTTTTAAAAATATATAATTTGATTTTTATTATTTATGTGCACGGAAAAGATTAATTATTGAATTACTATCATATATATTGGGACATACGATTCAAAGTATTTTTTTTTTCAGTAATTATTTAAAAATGAAAAAAAAACATTTGATTAAATTTTATATGAAATTAATTACTTTAAGGAGGTCCTAGCTACTTAATTAAACAAAATCATTAAATTTGTGAAATAAGTGCGATTAGAAACAAAAGCATTTTTACATGATTATATATAATATATAACATGAGTTTATAAAGCATTGACCTCACCAATTTAAAATTAAGATTTCCAATTAATAATATATATAATATACAGTAAAACTTCTAATTTATAGTTTTAATGTTGTGACCAAACTAATTTTATTAATACTAGAGGTTTAGTTGAAAAATTATTATTTTGATTTAGTTATCCTTTGTACAAGTGGTATAGAGGTCAAATATGTACTCTATTAATAATTAATTATTCTAGTTAATATATATTAAAGCCATGACATGAAATTAAAAAATATATATATCTAAAAATTAGTTGGATTAACATTATGTTTCATTTAATGAAAAAAGCATGTGTCATGTCTCTTTAATTATTGAATCGATAATTATACAGTCATTTATAACTGATTAGATTATACACTGGAAAAGGACTGTATAAAATACTTTTCAATCCAACATAAAAAGGATATCCAAAAAATACTCAAGGACACGCATGTAATTGATAACTATATAATTAATCATAAGCAATTATTGGATGATGGATTTTTATTTTTTTGGGTAAAATTATTGGATGATAGATTTGTCTCACCTCTTTGCCCATGCATAATCGATTGGTTGCCGTGCATATTTATAAAGAATCTACATATTCACCTCAATAGTTTTACCAATTACATATATTGTGGCTCATTTGCAACTTAAAAATTATATATATAATATTAATTTCATATAAAATCATACAATTTTTTTAAAAAAAAAAAAGAAAAAAGAAAAGAGAAGGTACATTAGATTCTCATTTGGTCATATTAAAAAATGAAGTTAACTTGACCAAGTTAAAAAAAACGGAACAACATATACCAAAACACACTAAATATAAATCTTATATTGATAACTAATTACCATTCAGACCAAAATTAATAAATTTATGGATTAAAATCATATACTAAGATTCAACATCACCAATAGACTTTTTATAGAAGGGATACAAGAAATTAGGAAACTTTTGGAGCACCAAAACTTAAAAAGAAAATGATTCATCGGCAACAATATCTAAAAAATAATTTAGATTTTTCTTCATTATATAATTCTTGCGTAAACTAGAAATTATGATTTTATAGATTTTGCTTCTCGGTGGAATATTTCTGTTTTTCAGTTCACTAATTTTTTAAAAATGTTTAAATAAAAAAAATAACACAATTATTTTTTAACAGGAAGCAAAATATGTTAATAAGCTTGTTAAGAAAATTGATTTGTTAATAAATGAATTTCTAAATTGGATTTATATTGTATTGAGTTTTAAAAATGAAATGCCATATATACAAAATGACATGTTGTTATTGGATGAACGTATAGTTAACATGGTAGACCCATCGTATCTACTTAATAATCTCTCATTTTCCAAGAGATTTTATGAAACTCAAAATTGCCAAATGGCTAACATGAGTGTAAAACCTAGCTAGTTTACAGATTTCCTAAGAACAATTCCTTCACATAAGACCAAGAAGTACAATTTCTTATGTTCTAAATCCAAATCATTTACAGCATAGTTTTTCTTTTTCCTTTTTAAAATTGTAAACAGAGAATCAAAAAGTGTAAATTGGATTTGAAACCGCCATAATCACCCAAAAGCCACACCACCAACAACAACTCTGAAAATCTTGTCATCAATAACCACAGCTTCTATAACAACTAGTATAGGTATTTCATAATGTCGGAATTCTACCTTTTTTCTATCTCACATCTCCATTTTATTATCCTATGTTAAATTTGTCTCTTCTCGGTTGGATATCCTTGCTCTAGTCCCCTTCAACTCTTCTTCAAGCACTCGAATCGAATCCGAAACTTCAGCTTTATACTCATAGAACTTAGACACAACCAAGAAGAAAATAAGGTTGACAACGTTTAAAATTACAAAAAATGCATAGTAGTAGTCAAGATGAGAAGCATTGAGGTTGTTCAGAATCCATCCACGGTGTCCATGTTCCTTGGTGATATGCGAAACTGTAGAAAGAAGGAAACTACTAAGAAAATTCCCAACTCCTAAAGTAGTCATGGCATAGGAAGTCCCAAGACTTTTCATGCTCTCTGGTGCTTGATCATAGAAAAACTCAATCTTGGCAACCTCAAGAAAGGCATCAGCAGTTCCCATAAGCACAAACTGAGGGAGCAAAATGAATATGGTCAAGGGAACTTGTCCACCATTTTCGACTAGTCCATGTTCTTTGGCCACATCAAGCCTCCATTTCTCAGTGAGAGAAGCAACTGTCATGATTATAATGTGAATACCCATCCCAATCCCCATTCTCTGAAGCAGAGTGATTCCTCTTGGGTTTTTGGTAAATTTCTGCATGATTCTAACAAAGTATCTGTCATAGAGCACCACACTGATAAGCATAGATAAGGTTACAAAACCAACTAAACTTGCTGGTGGGATTTTGAAGCTGCTTCCAAGTGCTCTATCAAGAGTTGTTCCTTGCTTGACAAAAAGGGTATTAATCTGCGCAAGCATAGTGCTCGGTACAAATGTGGCAACTAAGATTGGGAGCATTCTCAAAATTTGCTTGGTTTCCTCAACTTGGGTCACACAGCAGAGCATCCATGGACTGGTTGACCCTGTTTTCACTGAAGCTTTGTTGAGGAACCTGCAGGCATATATACAAACAGATTGCAATCTTTATAAATGGTCCTTGATTTCAATGGCTGATGATGAGCTCAAAATGGCAGACTAAATTAGAAATAACATGTATTAGAAGTTGAACTCGGCAACAATGAATGAGGAATAAACTCAAATAACCAAATCCAAAATTTCAAGTTTTACAATCAAATTTTCGAAAAAAAATTATGTACATAGTGGCAAAACATTATAGCATAAGTGAAATTAAAGGTTAAGAAAATCAACATAATCCCTAAATACTAATGGGGCTGTTAATTTTCTTAAATTATATAAGTAAAAGTATCAGTTAACTATAAAAGTCACTGTTTTTTTGAACAGTAATTCTGAATTCGAATCTTATCACTTTCAATGTAAAAGGAAAAAACATACCTAAGGGTTGGAGTGGAGTCAATTCTGAACTTTCCCTTCTTTGAATACTCTTCCAAATCAAGTTCATAAAGCTCTTTAGGGTCACGAGGGAGAGGGACATTCCATTTTCTCAATGCAGCAACTATGACCTTAGCCATCCTTGTGAAGGGACTCCCAGAGGGAACTTTGTGCCTATAGAAAGGGGTACCAGCTAGAAAGATAATCACAGAAATGGCAAGCCCAAGTGTTGGAAGCCCATATCCAAGAGCCCAGCCCACATTGTCTTGTATATAGACAAGAACTGTGTTGGCAAAAAGTGTACCAAAAAAGATGCTAAACATCCACCAATTGAAGAAGGAAAGCTTGTGGGACTTTTCTTTTGGATCAAATTCATCAAATTGGTCTGCTCCAATTGTGGAAATATTGGGCTTGGTTCCACCTGTTCCTATTGCCAGTGTATAAAGTGCTCCATAAAACACTGCTAGTTGTAATGTGGAGGCCTTTTTGCAGTTTCCCAGTTTGGGATCTGCACAGTGAGGAGGTTTCAATGCAGGAAGTGAAACTGCTAGGGTCAATACAGACATTCCCTGCCATTAATATATTTGTTAGTAAATTATAATATAAATTATCAAATTTTTTCAAAAGGGTATAATTGAAAAATTAAACTTAATGTTTTAAATTGAATCTTTTAAATTTTAAATTTTACAATTGAATCTTTTAAATTTTACAAATTTCAACTAACACCTCTATAAAAAAGCGTAAATAATATAAATCTTAAAAAGTGTAAATAAAACAACAGAGAAGAAAAATTATAACTTTTTAAAATATGAAAAGAAATAAATGAACTGAAAGATCAAATTGTATTAAGCTAAGCTTAAAAATAAAACCAAAGACTTTTTGTGTTAAATGCAGTAATATTCATAATACAAAAAAGAAAAAGAAAAAAAAAAGAGATAACGATATTAACATAAAAATATCATTACCTACAGAAATAGATATTTTATATGTTATATATATACACGTGAATTTATACATATGATTACAAAACAAAGGATTAGTTTAAATTTGGTTGAAATGTGATATATGCAAGTTGTAAAGTCATTTATCTATTTTTCTAGAAGGTCACGAATTTCTTAATCTAGAGTAGATAGACAAAAGTTGACTGTAATCGAAGAAACCCCACCACCAGACAAAATATCCCATATTCAACCTATTTTTCCTTCTTATTTTTCCTAAATACCCATATTCAACTTGTGAGTTGCGTGCGACCTTGAAAAAAGCGGTCCATATTTATTTCTTAGCTGTATATAATACAGAATCACATACCTATATCTAATAATTAAGGATATTTATCAACTTGCAGTAGTTGCAGGGACCAGTACTCACTCATACTTTTCAAAGTCAAAATTTCCACACTTCGTTTATCCAGACTGTACAGTCTCTTTCTGTCATTTAAAAGTTTATGCTAAAATGGAATTTCATCAGTGTGAAGGAAACTTAATTAATTTAATCATAATGATTTCTGATCTATCAATTTTCATTGGATGTCAAAGTACTTTCAATTTGTCTATAATGATTGGTACGTACGTAATGATGTTGAATTCTGATTCATCTATTAATCATTTTAAATAGTCAAATTATTAACATTTTTTAATTATCTTTCACGAGAGGTATGAAACTTTCGTTTTAAATCAATTCAATGAATTTTAATTTATTTTTAAGTATATATATCAAAGTGCGTGATTTCTCAAATTTACTAAAAACACTTCAATATTATATATATATATATATATATCTACGGACATAGGTTTCTCAAATTTATACTTTTGGTCTAGTGTAGGTTCCATTTTAAAAAAACACATATATCCTAAATGTGAACAGTATGTAAAAAGAATTAGCATGTAGTTGAAAATGAACTAAGACTTTATAAAAAGAAACAAAGAAGAAAAAAGTATTATAGTTGAAAATCATAAAAAATAAAGACGTACCAAAAGATAAATTAAGGAAGCGACAATGAAGGTCCAATACCGACCAAGGTGAGCATCAGCAACATAAGCACCTAAAATAGGAGTCATCCAAACAGTGCCAACCCAGTTTGTGACATTGTTGGCCGAGCTCACAGTGCCTTGATGGAGCTTGTTTGTCAAATATAGAACCAAATTCGACGATATTCCATAGTAGGCCATGCGTTCAAACACTTCGTACACTGCACACACACACACACATATATATAAAGTCAAAGATTTTATTTTATTAGATATCCGTGTCCAGTTTCATATAATTTGAATGACAACAGAGAAAGATGGGGTCTACCTAAAAGATGAACCACTGGATGCATGAATTTTCACTGTTTGATTTGAGCGACACGGAAAATGATTAAAATTTAAAAGTAAGGTTTTGAATATTAGAACGTACAAACTTTTATTGATTCTGTGAGACTCTGATGCAGTTTTTTTTTTTTTTTTTTTTAAACTCTGATGCAGTACGTCTTACATGGTAGCTGTGTTCAATGTTTCATGTGCTTATTATATATATATATATATATATATATATATATTTGCATATATTTGACAGACAGAGTTAGAGAGAGGAAGGTTTTGGTTTGGTTTAAATGCATGTAGTTGTAGCGAACAACTGTACTACTTTGGCATATGGAAATTTAATACTAATTAAGTTTTTTTTTTTCTCTTTTTTTTTTTTTTTCCAATTATTGGATAGAGAAAGAGAGTGAAAGGTTGTTCATTCTCCTTCGCATTTGATCACTACCTAACAAAGATCATAAACTCGAAGAAATTAAGGTTTAATGGGAAATGAAAAAAAAATCATTTTCTAGTATTTTGCTACTAATTTCTGGTTATTGGGGGAAAAAAATGGTTATGAAAAATATATAGCCCATGAAAACCAGAGCAAGAGTACTAGAAACCAAAGGGAAAAAAGATTAAAGAGAGACTGAATTTTCAAGGAAATTAACCAATGCATATCTGGTTAATAGAATTACAATGGCCTTGAAATTTAAAATAGTTTCCAAATTTCATGGAAGTAGCAGAAAGACAGGTAGTGTTCTGTATATGCAGAGGAAGACCATGGAAATTAATTATAAAAGAGAAACAGAGTGAGAAGCAGAGAGAGAATTATAATTACCGACGACAAAGGAGCAAGCAGTCCAGCCACCACTTTTGGATCGACGAACAGGGTTTCCTTTAAGATCCACTGTTCCATCTTGTGTATATTGATCATCAACTCCTTCTTCCACAGCCATTTTTTTTCCTTCCAAATTTTCAAATCCTTTTTTTGTTTCTTTTTTCTTTTTTAAAAAAAAGTTTTGAGAACTGCTTTGGCTAGTTAGTATTTGGCTCCACTTGCTAAGTCATGTAACTCGTCCTTTTTATAGATAAACACCTTTTTTTCCTTCGTACAAGTCCTTTTATATATAAAAATAAATAAAAAATTATATATGGTCCACCTTGTCTACCTTTTGGTAATAATTTGTAGGGGATGGCCGTTGGATTGCACACGGTTACATGTAATTGTGGTCTGATTACATATATCTATGCTGATCAACGGTGATAAATACACGTCGTCTATATCTTGACGCCTACTGTGTATATATATATTTTATAATTGATTTTTTTTTTTTTTGGTAATAAGATTTTATAATTGATTTATATAAATCCAATATGTCTCGCTGTCTTTGCTAATATTTTGACTTGGGGAACTGCAAGTATAGTTTGACCTTTTTCCTTGTTAAATGACCAATACACCCTTTCACAATTTTCTAATTTTATATATTATTATTATTATTTGGCGGATACTATATCTATTTATTGAGATGAGATAAAGCAAAACTATGACAAAATTAGAAGAAAATTCTTAAATTAGGAAATTGATTAATTATATGCATTGGTACTCAAAAAAAAAAAACAGATAATTTTTCTATCGTCCGGTATATGAATATTGGCAAATAAATTAGATATAACTATTGAGGACGAACAGAACAAAACAAAAAACTTGACTGTTATCAAACCTTTATGATTTTATTTTTTAAATATAAAAAAACTAATGAGCACAAATAAAATACTATAACATAACTATTTTAAAATTTTGATAATTACCAAATAAATAAGTATTGTTTATTAATTGGCATTAAAAAAATCTAGATAACAATTGGCATAAAAAATTAAAAATAATAATTTTGCTTTCGCGTGGTAATGTCCGTTTGTATGTTCTATTGTATCTTTGCTTCCGTGGACAAAATAGAAAGGCAATGGTGGTTTTGTCCATTTATATATGTTACATATCTGTCCACAATTAATAATTAATCTAATAGTTTCCAGGTAGGCAGATTCTGGCCAGTGGAAGAATCTAACGTTGTCGGAAATTGGCAATTCGATGAATGTAACCTAATGTAAGAATATAAATATTACTAGCTTAATTAATAATATAAATTTTGCATGCCACCAATTTTTAATTTCATGATGTGGAAAAGGGTAATGTTGTCTATAGTAAAACTTCACCTCCTTATTTATTGTCTTCTCTTAATAATATATACAGATGGACTCGACATCATAATTAATTAAATATATAGCGTAATGGATGAATATTATTCCAAATTATTTTATTTGTAAATAAGTTTGGAAATTGAAAAAATATGTTAGTACCCACTTGTGTATGTTATAAACTTAATTTAGTTTTCTATGTATGTATAAGCAAGTATAAAATTTGATAATCCTCAACGGACATGTTGATTCTAATTTACGGATCCTATATCTAGATTCTTTTTCAACCATTTTGAATTTTCCAAATAATTTATAAAATAATAATAAAAATATATATGGATATTTTGTTATGCTTAATTAACATTAATTTATACGGATCTAGTAAGATCAGAAGGTCAACTTTGTGTAGCTGGCTGAGGAATTTGGTTATCCTGAAAAGTATGAAAAGCTTTTGGGGATCATAATCTAAAGTCTAAAAATGCATTTCCCTTATATGAAAGAAAATTCAGTACATTTACCAATATTTTTAGCTTATTTTTCTCTGTAGAAATTACTAAACACAAATAAGCAAGCGTTGAATATTGGAAATATTATTCTTACATATAGGCAAGATTGATGAATAGAGCTAGTATTGTGCGAGAAAAGATGAAGAAGAAAGAATGGTAGAGAGAGCTAATTAAATCATATTATTGATCAAAATGAATTAAAGTTGCTTACAAAGGAAGCTGGAGACTTCTACTTATATACAGATGAACAAAACCGACTTAACTAAAAACCAAAACTGACCGATAAGAGACTGACACTTGTCAAATAGTAATAACAAACTAAATTAACAATTAACTGAAACAAGATAAGCACAAACACATGACAATATATAAAACTCACGTCACCAACATTTCTGATTTTTCTCATGTATATACAGGCAGTCTTATACGAGGAAGATTTTTTTTTTTTTTTTTAAATCATAGCTTTGATCTTATCATTTTAGCTGAGAAAAAATATTTCATATTATAACTATGTGCCAAAAAAATGAAATTGCAATAATATTCTTTCTTGAATTGTCACTCTCTTATAAATTAACTAATAACAGTTTGAGTCCACATGATCTTTAATCGTGTATGTGTATATATATATATATATATATATATATATCTTCTAGATGACGATACTTTTGGACTTCACATATATATATAGATATATATTCTTTTTTTTTTCAATTCTACGTTTCAATGAAGAATTTTTTAGTATGAAATACTTTTTAAAGCCCGAAAGTTTAATTAACCTTTTTTTTGGGAATATTTTGAAGTCAAAAGTGTATGTGTATAGAAGAAATAATTTGTTCTCAAAATGAATGACTGCTACTTTATGATTTTCAAGTTTCACTTCATTAAGGGCTAAGGTATATATAAGGTTGCATTTCCTATAAGGGTATTCACCAAAAGTTAGAATCAATTCAATTTTCACATGGTTTAAATGTGCTCCTTTATGTAAAGGGAATGTTTATAGTCTTTACTTCTAAGTGATCATACCCTATCATGCATGTGTTTTGGAAAATTCTTTGATCCTTTTTTCTTGTTGGAATATACTTTTATATAAATTTTATATGCTAATTTCTAATCGTTTGCATTTATATTTTTATTTTTGATAATAATCATTTGCATATCTTTGAATAACTTTTTGGAATATATACTGCTTTGGAATATATATTTATATAAATGTTTTCGCTTTTTGAGGGAGCTCTTTCTCTCTTACATTTATCACCGTCCATGCTTTGGTTTCAAATCATTTTAATATTTTTTTCATACAATAATTTTTATGAAAATATATAATTTAGTTCTAATATATCTCTTACAATTTTAAATTTATAAAATAATAATTTATTATAGTATGAGCACCCCAACTCCTGATAATAAAACCTCTTAAAAAAATTAATTCCTTATTCTTATGAAAAAAAGTGGTAGTTAACATCTGGATGATGATGATTAATTTGTCTCAAATTAGTAAGGTTAATGGTTTGGTATGACATGGCATGTTATGATAGGATGTTTGAGTCCAACATGACGATGGCATGTGGATGAGCATGAAAATGTTGTGACATTTTTTGTTTTTTGGTAAACGATGCGACATTTACATGTATATGCGTGAATGTGTAAATTAATGCATATTATGTAAAGACTTGATGTGCAAAGCATGACGAGACATGACATGGCATTGAAAGAACAGTCAAAATACCAAACGGATGCCTAGCAAGCTAGCGTCACAGTAAATGACTTCGCGAGAGCTATAACATTATTGTCGTTATTTTTTAAAATTAAAATTTTTAATATAAAAAATTTATAATTAATATTTTAAATTTAATTAAAATTTAAAAAAAAATCAATTTAAAAGTGTAAATTATTTTTAAAATTTATTTATTTATTTTTAATTATATAAAAAAATAAAAAAAATTAATTTTTTTATATTTTTTAATTTTTTATACAATAAAAAATAAAAAAATTTAATTTTAAAAGTAACATATTTTGCACATAATTTTTGAACTAACATAATTTGTTTGTTAATTTTAACTAAATTTGACAAATATGTAATTTTTTTCAAATTATAAAGTAACAAGTGCATAAATTAATTGTAAAGACTTTTATATGAATAAATTTAATTTTAAAAAATATTAAAGTGTATTAAAGACCTGTAAAATTTGAATTTTCTTAAATTTTTAACTTTAAAATATTATGATTTAAGTTAAGCCTTCATGAGATTTTTGGAACAATCTGGAGACACCATATTATTGTAAAATCGATCAAATTCACTTTGTAAATTTGCCAAAATAATTTAGTATGTTTGGATCAATATATTCTATCTAGCAATTTATTTAACAAATGCATCCCTATCATGCGTGGTTCTGTTTTTATTTTTGGATGTAATACAACATGTTTGATGTCTAAACATGGCATTATAAGGATAGGGTATATGACGTGTGTATTAAACTAAAAAGTTAAAATGCATTTTAATATTTTTAATATTTTTTTTTTGTTTGGTGAAAATTTATTTATTTTTAAATAAAAATTATTACAATTAATTTTTGCATTTAATATTTTTTATTTTGTTAAAAATTAAAATGGAGTCAAATTTGCTAAATTTAATAGAATATGTTAAAACAAAGTCACGTGCAGCTAGATGTGTGCAAAAAAACCGAGTAATCGATTAAAACAATCGATCCAATCTAATACAACATATTTTGATCGGTTATTTAGTGTAATTATATTGGATCGGTTTTGAAAAATCAAAAGCCAAAGATCGATTCGGTTTGGCGTGTTAAAAACTGATCAAAACCGATTCAATCTGAACAGACTATTTTTTTTTTTACAAAACATATGGCAATTAGTTTAATATTATTAGTATGTAGGCTTTGTTATATTAGCTTAAATTTGGAGTTGGATTACTCGATTATTGTATTAGTGTAGTAATTTTGTTTTGTTTTAGTTTAATATGTTTATTTGTCCTATTATTTTTTTAATCATTTATGTGTTAAGTTTTAAAAAAATATATATTTTTATGGATTACTTAGTTGGCACTTTATGTGTTAGATTTTAAAAAAAAAAACATAATTTTTTAAACAAAATTTAAGCACAAAATTTTTTTAGTACAAAAATAGCTCAAATGTCAAATATTCAAAGTAAAAAAAAGTTTAAAAATTAAATTTTAAAAAATCTAAAAAAATTAAATAAAAATTGAAGCCAAACCGATTAACCAAACCGATAAAATCCAATTACTAATTGGATTATATTGGATTGGATTAGATTTAATGTATATATCGGATTGAAAAAAATAAAACTTATCACTAATTGGATCGGATTGGTTATTTTCAAAATAGGTCGGATCCTAACCGATGCACACCTCTGTGTGCAACTCACATAACTCTTTATCTTTTTTATCAATTTTTTGAAATATTCAAAAAAATTATCAATTTTTTTTCATATATATTTTTTTATTTCACCTAAATTGCTAAAAAAAATATTATGAAATTTGTTTACCATGTATAATTTTTACATTTTTAATCATGAAAATTATTTTTAATCTAAAATATTTTTATCCTAAAAATTTTTTAGATGGAAAAAATATCATTATAAAAAAATTATAATTTAACAATTTAGAATGGAATAAAAAAAAATAGATGAATATTTTAAAATATTTCTGAAAATTTTAGGGGTCATGTGCACCTTGAATTTTGTTAAATTTAACTTCATTGGATTTAATTATAATTTTTTTTACAAAATAAAAAATATCAAATGTTAAAACTAATTATAATATCTCTATTTAAAAAAATTAAGTTTTAAAAGTTATTAAAATACATTTAACTCTAAATTACATATAAATTAATTATCTAAATAAACAACAATTTTGCCATCAACTGCATCGTTTGTAGGGGCATGAATTTAATTTTCATGTAATTTTTAATTAAAAAAATAAAATGCTATGACAGAAATAACTGTGTCAAACATCAAATGAAAATCAAGATTGCAAGCTTAAAAGAACAAAAGCATTTATGTTAAAGAGTTGGTGTTGCTTTAACTTTATGTCGATGCTTTGAAAGTAAAATATTTTGCGTTAGACACTTAGGATGGTGTAAGTTGATTATTAGTAAGACTAAAAACCTTTGTCTTAAACCTTAAACTATCTTAATTTAAAAATTATATAATTAATTATAGAAACTGCACAGGAAATTGCACAGTAAGAGATTTATCCAATTGTTTTTTTCACCTAGCTAGTTAGATATCTAATTAAACTTAATTAATAATTATCAAGAGGCACTACTTCCTAGATAACCAAATAAACTATTCAATTTTAGAATAATCATACTAGATTCACATATCCCACTCTCTTTTGTCCAAGATGCCTCTGCAGAGAAAACAATAAATGATTTTTTTTTTTGGTAAAGAAGAAAACAATAAATGATGAACAATATTTAATAATTTTAATCCATAAGTTTTGTAATTATATATTTAAATTAGATAATAAGTTAATTCAATGCATGTAGATCGATGTGATCAATCACAAATATTGAAGATATACCTTATGAAAGTGAAGATCGATAATTATCAGTCGGCATTAATTCTTAATAAATTAATTTTTTAAATGGTTTTCCTTTAACTTAATCACGACACAGTAGTTTTTTCCCTTTTTTGTTTTTTGTTTTTTGTTTTTGCTTTTTTAACTTAAATTATAATTAACTTAAATTGAATTGAATTGAAGTCTAGTTATAGTTTCATTGCCACCATGCACGCACCTATGTGAAACTACTTATGTGAAGTTTCTTCTTACTTAATTGGGACATAGTTTTTTTTTTTCCTTTAAATATAATTAACTTAAATTAAAAGTTTAATTGCATTATGACTCGTTCGAAGTTCAAAGTTTTGCAATTTAAATTTTTAATTTTTTGATTCAGCAATTCAACTATTTTTATTTTTCAATTTGTTACAGTTTAAATTTTTTATTTTATTTTTGACTTATAATGTTTAATGATTGTCGAATGTAGCTGATATTAAAATGTATTACATTTCGAACTAGAAAATACTAAAGTTCAGAATTTTAAAATTAATTGTAAAAATTTACATTTTTAGTATAATTTAGTTTGAAAATTTTTAAATCAATTCTTATTTTTTTACAAAAATAAAAAAGTATCAAATGTAAAATTTTATAAATTGATTTAATATTTTGCACTTTAATAATTTATTGATATTAATACCGTGCACGTGAAGTAATATTTAAATTTTAATCGAAGATCAAACAATGTTCAAATTCTAACAAGTTAAAAATAGTCACCGTGCAAACATCTATATGAAACTAATTTATGTGAAGTTTCCTTTGTCAATTTTATTTGCTTTAATGGGTACTACTTTACTTTGATCAAGTACCGAAAAAAAGAAAAAAAGGAGAACTTGACATTTAACCTTTTTTAATGTTCTCGGACGATTCAATATTGGTAGTTTGCATGTCACTCTCGTTTGTCAAATTTCTATTCACCATAAAAATAAAATTACTTATTTGTCCAATTTTATATTAAACATAAGTATAAAAAAATTACTTAAATTGGTCTTAAGTTATTGTACACAAAAGATTAAAAAGAAAATTTGATACTCCATATATTATAAAAATTAATATACATTAATTAAGTTCAAGTAGCCTTGATAGAGCTATTTACCAAAAAAGCCTTGATGGAGCTAGCTTCCAAAGATATAGGGGTAGGGTTACAATTAATTTTTGCTCGGCCGGTTCCAAAAGCATTAATTAAAGGATGAAGATAAATACACGCCATGGCTAGCTCTTTTTGCTTTGTATTAATTTAGTATAATGACTATTGAGAAAATTGGCGGAGTATTTATGAACAAAGAAACTATATGTTAGAAAATTTTCTTGATCATTTTGTCATTTTCTCTAGTAGACTTAATAAGCATTAAATGAAAAATTGCATATAGGCATTAAATGAAAAATTGCATATTGCATATGTAGCATATATATGGTCATACCAGTGTTAAATACTACTTGACAATTTTAAAATTCAGATTGTCATTAATAGTTTATTATTAATGGCATGTCAATGACAATAAATCATTAATAAATATTATTTGTAATATGTCTATATTTTAAAATTATCAGATATATTTTATAATAATATGAGTGTGTATATATATAAATATATGTATATCTAAATACACTTTTATATATTCTAAAATTGAATTTGTTCACATAGAAGTATTTATAATTAATTTGTGCAATTAATCCCCTGTAATTTTAAAAAAAATTAGACATTTGTCCAATTTAGTTAAAATTGACAAATTCTGTTGACTTATAAGTCACGTGCATAACAAGTGATTTTCAAAATTGATTTTTCATTTTTAATTGAATAAAATAAATTAAAAAATATGAAAAAAAAATTAGAAATCAATTTTAAATTTCTCTAAAATATTTTATTTTTATTTTTTGTAAAATAAAATAAAAAAATTAATTTTGAGAGTCACATGCTATGCATGTAACTTATGAGATGATAAAATCTGTAAATTTTAACTAAATTATATGAATGTGTAATTTGTTTTTAAATTATAGAATATGAATTTTATAAATTAATTATTGTGATATTTATATAAATAAATTTAATTTTAAAATGTATTAAAGTATATTAAAATCAATATATATATATATAGTTTGTCAGTTGACTTCGAATTAATTTTATGTGACCGAAACAAATAATTTCTTTTAAGATTTTTTGTTCGACAACCCAAATGCAAAGCATGTGTAAAGATAATCGGCCAAAAATAAAATCTTAAAATAATACGTACTTTGAAGAAAATATATATATATATATATATATATATATTTATGAAACTTTGAAGAAAATATCTTAAAAGATAATCGGCCAAAAAATAAAATCTTAAAATAATACCTACTAAACTAAAAACCCATTATAAAAACATAATTCTCTTAAAATATTAATTTAGAGTTTTTTCTTCTAATTTTGTTTTGTTTGAAAATTCTATTGATGGATGGATGGTTATAATTAGTAATGTAGCATAGATTGTTGATTGGTTTTCATGAATTTTAAAGTATATACTTTGAAGAAAATGACAAGAAGATAACTAATGTGGAAAGTGACAAAGTGGAAAACAATTATGATGTAGATGTTGATGGTGAAAATCAATGGAAAATTAATTGGTCTCATACCATTGTCTTTCATCCTACATAAGAGATTGTCATCTATTGCTTGTCTTATTGATACTTGCAGGTCAATAAGAAGTTCTTGGCTTCCATCTGAGTTATCATGAGCTCGTGAAAAATAGACAAGTATGATAATTCAAAACAATAATTTTAGCTAAGAAAAATGAATTAAGAATTAATTGTTCATTTTTTAGTCATAATCTCGTATGATTATATAATTAAAAGAGCTTGATTACCAAAATATATATATATATATATATATATATATATATAATTAAAAGAGCTTTCTTATGACTCACCGGCTTTATCGCACCAAGATTTATGTATGATTGAGTTTTCAAAATTATTTTATTTTATTGTTTCTAGAAACTAATGAAGCAAATAAAAAATAACAAGTTTATATTAAAATCATATAAAATGTTTGACTGAGATAGGAGGAATTTGCGGAAGAAATTAAGAGAGCCAAAGCTGTATAAAACGTAGTAAAATATCCACCTTCTTTTCTATATTATTCGTTTTGACCACTTTATTTCTTTCAGTTTTTTCTTGTGTTCGAAAACTACTTTTATTATAAATTTTCCCATTCTACAGATCACCCTACTCCAATTTGCAATCGCGTTTTGTAATTCCAATATATCACATAAAACTGTTGTCCAATCGCAAGGCAAATGCATCTTCACCACGTATAAAGGCATAGTTTTTCTAGTGGGGTTTAACTACAAAAGTCTGGCGTTATCTACAGTATCAATACAAAATCATTCAAGAACTATGCAATATAATTACAAAGATAAATGAAAGCTTAATGGTTAAGTAAAATTCAATAGAAACTAAAAAATGATACTACATTATATTAGTTTGTATATAACTGATAACAATTTTATTTACGCCGCATCTTTTTATTTTTATTCGCAGATTTTACTATTTTTAATTCAATTATAAAAATAAGATTTTGGATAAAATAATTATTAATTTATTTAGCCAAATTAAAAATTAAAGCAATCTGCAACAAATTAAAAAATTAAAAGCCTAGATTATTATTTTTGAAAGTCAAGAATTTAAATTACAAAATTTTATATATCAAGAATATCCAAGGAAAATTAACAATCTTGTGTCTTTATTTTATTGCATTCATTATTTATCCGATTTATAGTAGAATCCCACATCATCTTTAAAACATTTTTTTTTTCTCTTGGATTTTGTATTTCTTTGCCAATGTTTTTAAATGATGGAGCATCATGTAAATGGTGGATAGGAATAGAGACAGGTGAATAGGCCTAAATATATGAATCCGTAAACATATTTGTTTTTTCCTATTTAATTGTGTGTAATTTTTTTTTTTAAATATTAGTTAAAATTTGTTATGCATATCAATTAACTAAAAATTAAAAAAAATATATAAACAACAAATTAAAAACTACATGAAATTGTATAGCTTTTTTTTTTTCAAATTTATAATTATTTGATATGCATAACAAATTTTAAACATCACTGACAAACATTTAAAAAACCTTTACCATACAACACAGGATCAAAGTTAGATTATAATTTTCTTTGAAAATAAAAGAAAAAGTGGGCTATAATTAGAAAGCAGCACAAAAGGATGGGCTTCGTTTTGTATTGGATTTGAGCCTTCTTTCCACCTCCAATGAATTGGGTCCGTCATAGATATTTTTTGCAAAATTAAATAAATAAATAAATATATATATATATCTCACAAATATCAATAAAAACTTTCGCACTTCAATCTTGATGTTTTCTTTCTCAGTCGGAGTTAGGAGAATCGTTAGAAATGGAAGAGAGCTCATCGAAAGCAAGAATTACCAATCAGTTACAGGCCGTGAAGCGCTACTCAGGCAAGTCGTACAGTGTGATAGCTGAGGAAACCGGACTGACAAATGTGTATGTAGCCCAGCTTCTCAGACGCCAAGCTCAGCTCAATTCCGAAACCGCTCCCAAACTGCGAGCGTCCTTGCCGCACCTCTCTGATGAACTCGTCAACGAGATGTTGAAGCCTCCAATGAGGTCTTACGACCCCAATTTGATCCAAGAGCCCGCCGTTTACAGGTGTATCTTCTTCGTTCTCTGTTTTTTTATTTTATTTTTTCATGTTGTGTGTGTTTTTTAGCAGTTTTTGTCAAATGGGTTTCTTTGATTTTTTACTTTGTCTCTTTCATTTTGATGTTCCTAGTTCCAATTTCATATGTATGCTACAAGTTAATTTGTAGGATCATGGTGATTCTCAAATGTTAACAGTAATAGACTGAGAATCTCTTATGTTAATGTAGATGATAACCTCATTGAATTTTGATGAACTCTGCTGTTAGTTGGTTCTCTTTCATTTTGCTGACTGGCACTTTTGTAGGCTGAATGAAGCTGTTATGCATTTTGGTGAGAGCATCAAGGAAATTATCAACGAGGAGTTTGGCGACGGCATGTAAGTTTCTGTTTATGTAAAAGATTTTCTGACTATATAACTAGAAGTCTAGAACTTTCACTAAGCACTTCGAACTTGCATGCCAGTTTGTGATTGACTTTGCTCAGATTGCTTGTGTAGAAACAGTTTTAGAGGTCTTGTGGGCATTGGCTTCGTTTTGTCGTTATGATCGAAAAGTTGATGGATTTAACTTTAGGATAATGCAGTAGCGGTTTTAATGAGGGGTTGAGTGAATTATAACCAACATTTTGTTTATACTTCAGAATTTTGGAGCAGTGATACTACTGTTAGGGCCAAAACGAAGCATGGTAGTTTTTGTATCTGCGTCCTTGCTTTTGAAATGCAAAGATAATTGAAACACCACCGTTAATCAGATAACATCATTTTGCAGTTCGTAAAGCATAAATTAAATATACTAGAAAAGGATTTAGTTCAAGTAATTTTATTTTTTATTTTTATTGAACTTGTTATCTGTCTTGTTTGTTATGTTTATGTTCAGCATGTCAGCTATAGATTTCTACTGCTCAGTTGACAAAGTCAAAGGTGTGGATGGGAAAGATCGTGTGGTTGTGACGTTTGATGGGAAGTATTTGCCATACAGTGAGCAGGTCAGTTGCCACTTTACTGCTTTATTCTAATTGTAAGATGTTGAAAATGTTTTAGTTAACACTAAGTTATTTTAGCATGATTTGCAGCAAAGTGTAGTGATTAACAATGTAAATCAATCTTTATAGTCTTTAGTGATTCAGCTTGGTTTGTCTCCGTCAAAGCAATATCGCACTTGGGGCATGCTGTTCAATTTCCAACTTTGATTTTGCCTAACATTTTCCAATTTGTTTTGTACAGAAATTGGAACACATGGTTTCAAGGCTGCCAGGAAGTCAATGAACAGCCTCATTCCCGACAGTTGTTGTAAACTTCTTGTTCTTTTTATCAATGAATTCCTTAGATTTTTATCTAATCTATATGACAAGGATTCGTGCACAATATTTACAGCTACATTCTTAAAGTATTTTGTAATATTTATATTTCCTTTCCACATGGAAGAGAACAATAACACACATCATTTGAAATGTGTGGCTATATCTGAAATAATCTTTGCACCTGTGTATACTGCTATGCTCTTAGTTCCAACTCTAATATTATCTAGAGAATATTCTTCCCATCTTCAACTGAGCCAATTTAGCAAGTTTAACATAAGCGAGCGGTGGTTTCTAAAAGAAGGCCAGATTGTTAAAGCGGTTTTATTAAGAATATAATCGTTAGAACTAAAAAATTACAAAAAATAATTATATTGGGCCTATGGATATGTTGTACAGAAATAATGACATCTCCCTCGACATTGATATGATTTATTCGAAAGCAAATGGATGAATCACTGAAACATTTTCTTGGAATAATCTTATATGCTGCCTCAGTTAGATGAACTTCATCCCAGAAAACATACAAATTCCTCTCACTGCAGGGATTTTCATTTGGAATACATTGTCCTCCATTTTGTTTGATTACACAACATGGATGTGTTGAATTCTTTAACCCTGCAATCAAAGAATTCTGAGTTTCATACTGTTTGTATGAGCAAAGTCAATAGCATGCATGCTTAAATTTTGTTTGGAGAAAAAAGCCTTACCAAATCTAGCAGGATTTTCCACCATGTCATATAGAAGCCTATAAGTTTGTGCAAGATAGAATGTCAACCCCTTTATTGAGTTGGTCAAGTCTATCAGCTTGAAATAAAGCTTGCCATTGAACATGGTCACCATTGAATTCACCACTTCTACGCACTTATCGTCTGGTTTCACTTCACTCACCACCAATGGGATACAGCCAAGAGGGCCAATTTCAAACATTAGTATCTTCCTTGCTCCCAAATTGTATAGATTCTGCGCAGTAACCCATCACAAAGCAAGAACTTTTTAATGTTTACCTCAAACATTAAATGTGATTATCTTTCATCATTTCAAAATAAATCAGCATCCCTTGTTTGGCCATGCACTTCAATTTGTTTTTTCTTTCTTTTCTAGTTTTGAAACAGCATTGTTGTTTGGAACAAACAATTCTGTGTTTTTGAAATCAGAAACAGCTTTTATGCATAAGGTGAAAAAACTTCTACATACCTTCAATTGCTTTTCCAGATTCGATATGAGGAAGTTGGCAAATTCATCCCTATTGTATCTGCTAGTTTCATTGTTATATTTGGGGTTAAGGTAATTGCCCAAATAGTCATTGCTGCCAATAAGAATTGCAAAAACTGAGTTGAGCAAATATTGAGAAATCTCAGTTGTCTTTTTGAAGTGCTGTGGCAAGTACTCCTCCACAGTTTCTTTGAACAACATTATTTGTTTATCCAAGCTCATAGTCCCCTCCTGCAAAGATGACAATAAATCTGGCCTTATAATGAAGTTCTTAGATGATTATCATTGCTTCTTTTTGTTTTTTTTTTTCTCCAGACATTTTTGTTGCAACTCTTTTTTCGAAGAAAAAATGGGGTAGACGGGATCAATCAATTCTAGCTACATTGCCTGGATTTTACTGAAACTATGGTTATGAACAAGGAAACGAAACTGGTTTCAGAAGGCAGATGTTGGCCGTAATCGTGTTGTTGCAGAACTTGTTTGTTTCCAATAAAGATGCACATGGAAATCCAGATCGACCGAAAGATGCATATTGTGATCAACCAACTATAAACAGAATCTCAAGGTCCATGCTTTCTATGTTTTCATTTAAAATCCATTATGCTGAATCTTAAAATAACAAATTGGAATAATTATATTGGAAAAGGTTTAAATGGATTTTTACCAATTCACTTCCGGTATCGGGAAGAATTCCGGCAGTGGCAGATGCATAGTTGAAGCCCCCTGTGATGTTAATTTGCTTGTCATCTCTAACAATCGAGTACGGAGTGGAGAGAGACAGGTTTAGCTGCAAACCTGCAATTTCCAATATCACATATTAGAATTTTCTGCATTTGTGCAATAAAACTTTTGAAGATCAAACTTTTTCTTACTCAACAAATCTGCAAGAGTATGGCCATTTGTGTATCTGCCAGAAGCTGGTACAGGAAAATCAATTCCATAAGGCAGATAATTTGCCTTAATAAAGGAATTTTCACTGTATTTGTTTCCACAGTCAACTGTGGAATCTCCAAACACGAATAGAGCTGGCACTTCCTTAGCAACAACGTCTGCCAACTGAGCCTCAGATTTCACCAAGAAAATTAAATGAAAACAGAGAAATTGAAGGTGGATGGAGGACATTGGTGTCTCTGCCCAATCTCTGGTTTTGATCTTTTGATGAATGTGGGTTTAAAGTGACTTGTTTTGTCAATATGATCATGGTAAATTGTTTGTTCGGGAAGCAAGAATTTTTTTTATTTTTTTCTGTTTCTAAGGCTAGTTAGATTTGGATGGCACAGGGATAAAATAATTTCCAGATGGGTACTGGAAAAACAAACTCAATGCTAATATTGAAGTTTTTTTTTTTTTTTTCATTGCAAAATATCCTGTAATTGAATAACAAATTTAAGAAATAAATGATTTGTCAGAGAGAAAAGACAACAGATTTCTTTTGACATTTTCAAAGGTTTGCTATAAAGGATAGTTTTCTTAAGTTGTTTAGAAAGTCCTTTTTCTATGGTGACCGTTCCCAAATTCGACACCCTTTATTAATAATAATAATAATAATAATAAATAAATAAATAATAATATGTTAATCTCAGAAAAAAAATATTGACCTTGCTAATATTGATGCATTATCGAATGCAAAAAATTATTTATTTGGTGTATTATTTACGAACTCTTTAATGTTGGCTTCTACTACAGATTATTTTTAGATGTTTCAATTATTTCACTCACACCCGTAAGTTAAGTCAAATTAAATTTAACTGTAAAAGATTAAATTTGTATTTAAACATCTAAAACTTTGGGGAAAAAAAAATCAGATCGCATGTCCTCCTTTTTTCTTCCTCCTCCGTCTTCTTTCCCATTTCAAATAACAAAAAAATAAAAAAATAGCAGAACCTCCCCATTTTCTCCTCAACGACTCATATTCTCTCCCTCTAAACTAAGTAATAATATTATTTTTCTATGGTGGAAACGAGAGTAGGTAACTAAACTCTTTTTTTTTTGGTGAATAACCAAACTCGTTGTTTGAGGGAGATGCAATAATACTGTTGGGAATATTTTAATTTATATTAGTTAATTTTTTATTATGATCAATAGCTAGGAATATAGTTGATCAAGCTCTCATTTTTTAGACTGTGAACTCGAATTTCTAGTTCAATGCCCTACGCTCTCATTTTTTATTAATTTATATGAATTTGCACCTTAGGATAACAGAGAGGATAGAGAGGGAGAGTGATAGAGAGAGAAAGACAGACAGAGAGCGGAGATAGGAGAGAAACAGATAAATTTTTCTTCATTTTTTTTTTCAGAGTTTTTATAATTATATTTACGAAAAAAGAAAATAATATATTTAAAATAATTATTTAGATTTTGTATTCAATTTGGAGGTGATTAAAGTTTAAAAGAGTTTAAAAATTTAAAAGAATCCAATTTAAAATTTTAATAAGTTTATACAAATAAAAAAAATATTCAATTTAAAATTTTACAATGGCATTCTAAAATAGATATTTAAAAAATTATTTATTTTAAAAAATAGCGATTTTAATACATTTTATAAAAAAATAAATATAAATATTTAACTTAAATTTTACATATTTTTCATAAATTCTAATAAAATATTACAAATTCTAAATAAAAGTTAAATTTATCATTCCAAATTTATTTATTTATTAATATATATATATAAATAAATAATTCACCACATCACACTTTCAGATATCGCCGATTGCGTTAGGATTTCTTTTCGATCGCAGAAAATCTGAAGATTTCGGATCTTAGCAGAAAATCATCTTCAGCAAGAGATCAGGTTAGGCAAAGCATCTTCCTCTTTTAAAGTCTGAAATCATTTTTGTCTAAGCTTTCATTATCGTCTGCAAACTCACTACCAATGTGATTGAGCGTCGAATTGCACTGGTTTCACTACGAATCGGTGGCTTGTGGAATCCGACGTTTCAGCTTTCACTTTTGAATCGAGATTTGTCTCTGACATAAAACGCCGAATAGTCCAGCAAGAAGATAGAAATCCCTAACATAAAAACGAAGTCGTTTCCTAAAATTTTTTTAAAAAAATCCAAAATAAAACGACGCAGTTTTCCCTATCAATTTAAAAAAAAAAAAAAAACAATGAAAAAAAATTGAAACCCACCATTAACCCTATTCTCCTTTATTAGATATAAGGTATATATAAACTTCTACATTATGATGGAGAAAAGAAAGACACAAGGAAGAGTGGATAGCGTCAGAGAGATAAAAAGGAGAGAGAGAGAGAGAGAGAGACAGAAAGAAAGAAAAAAAATAAAGTACGCTGTGAGTCTGTGACATAAGACAGAAAAAATTAATTAATGAAAAAGTGCCAATAGCGGAGAGTAAAATGTTTTAAAGCTCTAGAAATAATTAGAAATAGTGATTACTAACCCAAGTAAACTCTCTACGCCGCATTCACGGGACTCAATCCACCGTTGCCTCCAAATCTACCGGCGTAAATCAGCACCCTTCATCTCTTCGATTCCGTAAGGTTTAACCAAAATATCTTCTAGTTTTTCTTCTCCTGCTGTTTAATTTTCTTCTTCTTCTTCTTGATCTTGGTTTATTTATTATTATTTATTTATTCTATATTCCTATACACACCGGTAGTTTACTTTTGTGTCACATTTTTATTTTTTAAATATTTGTTTGAGAAATTTGCAACTGGATTTTGTTTGTTTAGAGAATGTTAAAAAAAAAAAAAAAGGCCTTTGTGAACTACTTTTTATTTTTAAAATAACTTTATGAACTACTTAAAAAAGCGGGCTTTTGTAGTCAATTATTTTTGCATGCGTAAAGTTTTATTTTTTCTTTCCATTTTTTATTTGGAAAAAAGAAAGAAAAAAAAACCCTCGTGTGATGGGTTTTCTCGATGGAAACCCAAAACAGTGCATGAGCAATGAGTAGAGAAGGAGAAAATCTTGCATGGTGGTTCCACTTTGTCCATATCATTTTAAATTATTACATGCCACATAAATTTAATGTGCTATAATCGTTCACAGTATTAGACGATGTTAAAACAAAAAAATGGATGTGTGTAAGTTTTTCTCTTATTATATTTTATTATAATTCAGTTTTCAGTTTTTATTGGCAAATGCTTCAGTTTCAGTAGTAAATGCAATTTAAGAATTTCTTTTAGGTTTTTAAATTGCAAAGGGTACTAGATTGCAGAGTATGTAATTGAGGTTGCTTAATGTTGCAATTTCTGTTTTCAGAAGAAGAAAAATCTTTTTCTTATTTTGTGGGTCTTCCTAGATGGTCAATGACATTTTGCATAATGTCTCGTATTGTAATGAAAGAATGGTTGCAGAGATTTGATTGTGACAAAAGGTTTTGCTTGTGGTGGTTTTTGTTAGATTCGCAATTTGCATATGCTGGCTCATTTAGTCATTGATTTTGTTACTGTGATGGAATGGAAGTGTCTAATTTATTTACTAACTATAGATTTTGGTATTCTGATGAAAGAAAGCCTGAAGCTAAAAAAATCCACTCCCTTAGAGAGGCTAATTCAGCCTGAAGATTGAAATCTTATTGGTGAGAGTACATTTTCTATGGCGAAACTGAACTCACATCCTAGTAAAGAAGAAAACCCTGCTAAATTTTCTAATCAAAAGAAACGAAAGAGGAACCGACCTGATTTTCTTAGACGTTCCGACCGGATTCTGAATTTGCCTTCTAGAAACCAGGAAGTACAACCTGTGGTTGAACCAGTAACTCTAATCGGAAGTGATAATGAAGATGAGGAACATGCTAATGTGGGGGAAGAACTACCTGAACTGAACAATGCTAATGCAGAGGAAGAACTACCAGAGCCAGCCTTAAACAATAAAACCATGGAAGAAAAAATTGACTATATCATACACCTAATGGAATCCCAAGAAAATGTTAAAGACACATTTAAAGTTAAGGTAAATGTTCCCCTTACATTTACAAGATGCATGTTTATGATCAGCTTTTTACATTTGTAAATTGGAAAATCTATCTGGTTAGCTGACTCTTTTTACATTAATTTTGCATGAAGGAGTCCTTCTCAAGTGGAAGCCCAAATATGACCTACAAAAGCTTTTACCTAGACTCTCAAAAGAAGGTAGTTTCATTTATTCTTATGTTAGCGCCTTTTGATTCCTGAAATGTTAAATCTAACATCTCTTTCCTTCTCTGTTTCCATTGGCGTGCAGATCGAGGATTTGACAAACAAGAACCATGAGCTATCTGTGAAGTTGGAAGTTGCTCTTGCAAAACTTGAAGTGGTATGTTTCATGACACTCCGGATTTTTATTATGCAGATTCCAGTGGTTTGCTTCATTTTTTTTTCTCCTTTTTTTTTGGTTGTAGTATGAGAAAGGAAGTTCTGTTTTCTCTGAAATGATAGAGAAGATAAAGGATGTTCTTGTTATGTCAAGTTTGATGAAAACTACTGAATCAGCAGTCAACATATCATCTGAAGCACTACGCATGGCTCTTTCTCCTCGGGGTGTTGTTCGAGAACATGGAACTTCGGCTAAGAAAAATAAGAAGAAATGAAGGAACTGAAGTTTCATTTGATTATCTACATATTGTAAAAGTGAAACATGTTAGACCTACAATGTAAGAATGCGTTCTTTTAGTTATAACCTAGTTTTTTTTAGGTCTGTTTTTATCATCCCTAAGTTTTGCATGATCAAGATGATGTACTATTATTGCTTCGTGTTACCCAGAAGCGACTCTTGATCTATATCACATTCATATCACACTTGCACTATCAAAATTTAGAGTATTTTGCTACTTCATTCTAACAGTTTGCCCTAATCCGATTTGCATTTTCATTTTCTAGCCTGGATTTCTTAGTCAGCAGTGCCTCCATTAGAAGTTTCACCTGCTGATGTCAAAACAAAGATCAAAGGCAAGAACATTCTTCTGATGTGGTTGCCACTTGTAGCAAATGTGGCAACTTTAATCTAAGAAAATAATAATGAAATTGGTATTGACTTCATCAAAATTGGATCTCATTCTAATTCTAGAAAATTAAAGTATTGGTCCCAAGTCCTAACCAATTTGGTTTTCTTTGGAAAGTGCCTTTAAAAGCAGTTAAACCTTTGATGAATTTTAGAAATCTCAAGTTTCTTCCAACTAATAAGAGTTGGTTTTAGTGACAGTTCAACTCCATGTGCCTTATAGAGAAATATATATAAAAGAAATCAAAATTAAAAAATTCAATAAAATAAGAAGGATATTGAGTACTGGGCAATTTAGTGTTTTGACATTGAACTGGGTGTATATAGAACTTAACATTGCAATACAAGATGGTAAGCCCAGTAGTAAGATCTAGGCCTAAATTAGAGCCCAAAGCAAAAGGGCTTCAAATCCAACGCAAAATAACAATGATAAATACCGCTTTATGCCCCCAAAACCCTTCACAATCTCATGACTGTGTTATCTCCATCATCCACAAAAACCCTCGTCTATCTGCCCCACTCTTCCTCACTCTCTGCTCCAGTAATGGCTCAAACCCTAGCTCGAGCCGTAGCCACCATCACGGCGCGTAAGCCCACGCTATCGTTCTTCCTCTCCAAGCGTCTCGTCTCCACAACCGTCACCAAGCCTCCTTCTATCCCAACCCTTATCCTCGGGCGTCGATCTATAGCTCCTCTATCCCACGCCGTCCAGTACCTTTCCGGTCCCACCTCCCGGTTCACCACGATCCGATGCCGGGTCAACCGGTCCGGAAACTACTCGCCGCTTAACTCCGGCTCCAACTTCAGCGACCGGCCACCTACTGAGATGGCCCCGCTGTTTCCCGGATGCGATTACCAGCACTGGCTCATCGTCATGGACAAGCCAGGTGGTGAAGGTGCTACAAAAGATGCGATGATTAAATGCTACATTGAAACCCTTGCTAAAGTTGTTGGGAGGTAATTGTTTTTTCCCAATTCTCTGTAAATGGAAATGGGAATTTTGGTTATCTGGTTCGTTATTTTGTTTGTTTTTCTTTTCTGGGTTTTGAAAACTTCGTGCTTTTTTGGATGTCTGATTCATTGTTTATGCGAAACGGTTGGGATTTTGTAATGGGTGTATATGAAAGTATGAAGTATGAACTGTGTGTTTGTTATGGTTTTGTTTCAGCGAGGAGGAAGCTAAGAAGAAGATTTACAATGTGTCATGCGAAAGGTATTTTGGATTCGGTTGCGAGATAGATGAAGAGACTTCAAATAAGCTCGAAGGTATGTGGTAATGGTAAAGTGTGGTTCACTGAGGCTTCTTTAATTTTATGTTAGTGATTTTTATTTTTATTTTCTTTTCTTAATAGGCTTGCCCGGTGTTCTATTTGTGCTTCCTGATTCCTATGTTGACCCTGAATACAAAGACTATGGTGGTAAGTTTTGGTGCTTGCATTGTTTCTTCTGTTTTCCTTTGAAGAGCATGATGGTTGGTTTACTTTCTACGTTGTTTCTTTTTTCTGTTTATTTATTTTTAATTAAGGTTTTGTAGTATTTTTGGTCTTGATAATGCGTTGATGATGGTTTTGCTAATTAGTTTTTATTATATTCTAAGGCCATCTTGGCAAAGCTGAAGAGTCTTAGAGACAATGTTTAGTTTTGAATGCTAATGGACTTGTATCAAATTTCTCTCTTTGACTGTTCTGTGCTTTGAATAATTTGTGGAGTTGCAGATCAGTAGAGATGAAACATTGTTGATTATTTTGTAGTTTTTTTGGGGTTGCATGTTTTGGTTTGTTATTTGTCATTACATTGTGTATATCGCATGGAGTTCCTTATCTGGCGTCTAGTGAGGAAAATATTGACAGCGCAGGAGTTCTGGGAAGTTGAGACTTTTATACTGTTCAGTGGATTGACTTGTGCATTTAAGGATATTCACATGTCCAAGTGATCACTACCAAAAGTGAGAGCCCAAAATTCGTATTTTTTAAGAATCTACTGTAGGTAATGGTTTGGCCGATTAGTTATGATCAGATTCCTAGTCCATCTTGGCAAAGCTAAGAGTCTTACTGGCCATGTTTAGCTTTGAATGCTAATGGACTTATATCAAATATCTCTCTTGACTCTTCTGTGCTTTAAATAATTGGTGGAGTTGCAGATCAGTGAAGATGAAATATTAAATTATAGCTACTTGCAAAATTGGGTGCAAGTGAAAGTGCTTTTTGTTTGTCTGTTTTTCTTTTTTGATGAAAGTTTGTGTTTGTTTTTCAATTGTGTGTTTAATGGGATTAAACTTCCAGCTTCGTTATGAAATTAGTAAGTTATGATACTTAAATTTCAGCCTTCATAATGTCGTTTCGAATTGTTGTTTATTTGTACTGTTCTGGAAGGTGGAGGAGTTCAACCTATTTTCCAAAGATTGGACTAATGGCTTTTCCTGTAGAAACATTTCCTGACAAATGACACAAGTTGTTATTTTATGGTTTTTTTTCGCCTTATTCTAGTCCATCTTGGCAAAGCTATTAGCCTAGAATAGGCAATGTATAGCTTTGAATGCTAATGGACTCAGAGTAATTCACTCATCCTGTTCTGTTGCTTCTTGTATTTTGTGGAGTTGCAGAATCATTACAGTTGATACATTAGTTTATTTTCTTACTTCCAGAGTGTTTTTAGTTTGTGGCACAGTAAGAAAAAAATGTATCTTATTGTCTGTTGCTGAGGATATATATTATTTTTCAAGTTGTCATCTAGACTCCCTAATTGAGGAGCCTATACTTAATTAAGAATTTTAGTTGTCCCTTTTAGCTTGGAATGTTACATTATACGACCTATTAATCACAAGTAAAATTGATCTTTGGGTTACATTCTTTTCTTGTTGCAGCTGAGTTGTTTGTAAATGGAGAAATTGTTCAAAGGTCGCCAGAAAGGCAGAGGAGGGTGGAGCCACAACCGCAGAGAGCTCAGGACAGACCAAGATACAATGATAGAACTCGATATGTGAGGAGGAGGGAAAATGTGCAGTAATTGGGAAAGATTATCTATGTAGATATTTTCGGAAGACATTTGTGCTTTTGTCCTAGAACTCATAGTTGAACTCGTAGCCATGAAATGTATTATCTAGAATTATTAATTTCAAGGTTGGTATTGATTCCGCCATGCAGAAGACTATGTATTTGCTTAATAACACAAATTGAACCTTTCTTTATCTGAAGTTTTGTTTGAATACAAGTTGATCGTTTTTTTTAAAAAAAAAATGTTATTAACTAGATTTCAAAAAATTATCATTTTTACTGCACCTTTTTGATTTATATTATTCACATCTACTGCTAGTTCAAAATTTTAAAATTGAAAGGATTACATTGTAATTAATATAAATTTTAAAAGTTTTGAATTAGATGAAATATTCATCTTCTTTATTTTATATTTGATAGTAATTACAAATAATTTAAAAGTGTTGGTTCATTTTACCATTGGTAATAATGATCCAACTTAATTCGAAAAAAGCTTTATGTTATTTATGAAAATGTTTTAATAATGTTTTGTAAGTACTTTGGATTTTGAAAAGTCTTTTTCCAAATTATAATGTTGAATGTAAAAAAAAAAAAATAGTATTTTTTGTTTTTTAATTATTTTTACTATTCACATTTTTCTATTTATGAAATAGTAATATTAGCTAACGCAAAAATAAAAAAATAATACTAAAATTATTTAAATATTAACTAAGTTTATTTATCAACTAAAATGTCTAATGATATAGTAATATTTAATTAATTTATCTATATAAAAAATTATTGATTTATATTTAAATTGAAAAAATATATCACTCAAGAATAAATTAACATGTTATTTATTAGTTTTTAGTGCATGTATGATTCGTTGAAAATAAAAATAGCATTGTTATTTTTTTGGTGAAAAAATAGCAATGTTATTGTTGATGAAGAAAAACAATCTGTAATAAAAATAATATAAACTTTACCTAAAAAAAGGGGAAAAAAAAAAAAAGGGTCCAACTCCAAGTGTCTAAATCTCTCTCCGAGGGATTTACCAGAAAAAAAATCTCTCACCGAGGGGAGGTTAAGGTTTGCCTGAACTCGAATCAATGCTTGGTTCCCTGCAGATAAGAGCAGCACAGCAAGACGAGGGTTTCTAGGTTTTCCCAATTCCCAAAATTTTCAAATTCGATTTCATAATTATTATTTTGAAAGTCGCTTACTTTCACTTTCGCTTCCTTAGTCTTCTTCCTTGTATATTTTCTTTGTTCGTCTCCATTTTTGCCGGCCGCTTCTTCACCGAAAGGTAAAACACCTCATATGCTTGAAACAGGAAAATAAGATTCTTTTATATGAATTATTGTTTTCTTTAGCTGTTTCTTTGTTAGCTGTTTTTTTTTTTTGCTTTTACGGGTTTTTAGTAGTTGCTTACTCTTATTGAGGGGTTTGCGGTTATAACCGGGTTTTAATGGTTTTGCTTGCTCTGTTTGGTTTCCGGAAAGCATAGGAGTGGAATTGGATTGACATGGAAGGTCACTTTTTTTTTTTGGGGTTCAAAAATTTGAGTTTGGGTCACTTTTTTTTTTTTGGGGGTTCAAAAATTGAGTTTTGCTAATTTGCTATGCCTGTAGGGTTGGTAATGGTCATATTTTTGAAAGTGATTGTTAATTTTATATCTTTTAAGTTATAGTAATTGCGAGAGTAAACATATATATATATATATATATATATATATATATATATATATTAAACATGCCCACCTCTTATTGGTATTTGTTGTTTAATTTAATACGTTTATTGCTCTGATATTCGAAATCAAATGATATTTTTTTTTCCATGGGTGCAGTGGTAATCGCTATAGAGACACCCTAATAGCAGTCAATGCAATAGCTCGCTTGTATGATAGTTATCTTAGTTAAATGTTCTTGATTTTGTATTGTAGCATCACAATATTGTTGGTGCAATGAGTAGCAAGATGAACACATATAGGCGGCAAAAAGAGAAGTATGGAAAAAGTAGCAGGCTTTCAGTGCATGACAATGATGAAGGAAGTTCTGCTCGTACAAGGCCTTTCAGCTTCGAAGAGATTATGCATAGGAGGAAAAACAAAATCTTATCTGAAAATGTCAATGAGGGAGCTCTCGGCACAGAAACTAGGTCAAGGGAAGGCATTGTTGAGCATGTTTCTCATGGATTTGAATCTGAAAGGGGTTATGGATACTTTAAAAATTCTTCCACCATTGCTGAAAATTATATTCTATCGGAAGAACCAGTGGAACAAAGTTCCAGAAATGAAGAGAATATTACTTCCTTGAATGCTAATTCTGGAGATGATTTTGGTAGAGGGAAAGAAAAAGGAAGTCATGAGACGGAAATCAAAGTGAAGGCAAGACTAAGAAGTATAGTAAACGAGGTTAAAGGAGGGTTAAATGACAGTCAAATATATGATAGGAGAAAAAATGAAGTAAGTTCTAGAAGGGAAGAGAAGTTTACTTCCATAAAAGCTAAATATGAGGATGATTTACGTAAAGGGAAAGATAGATGGACTAATGAGTTGGAAACTAAATTGAAGGGTAGACTGCACAAGATGGATAGCAAAGTCAAAGGGGGAAAATATGACAGAGAATCTTTTGATAGGGGGAAATATGATAAGCTTTCAGCTAATAGTATACCAAATAAAGCTGAAAAGAGGCCTTCAAAGGATATGTCTGCAAAGGAGAGTCATGCTGACCGTAGTAAAGGTAATTCTGAAAGAGAAAGAAAGAGAAAATATGAAAACGGAGATAATGAGAAAATTAAAGACAGAATTTCTGCTAAGAAACATGATCCAGGGAGACATCATGACTTAGATATTTCAGAGAGGCACAATAGGAGGGAATCATCAAAACTACATGTCGAAGAATATAGGCTGAAAGGGAGACGGTCAAGGAGTAAAGATCTTGAGGATAGAAATAGAAGGTCGATTTCTCACTCCCCAAGGGCACACAAACAAACATCCTCACAAAGGGGGGAGCGTAAAGAGCTTCCTGCACATTCTCTGAAGGATTGGTCTGGAAGACTGCATTCTGATGTTGACAGGTGTAGAGTGTCAAATAATGGCTCAAGTAGTCACTATCGTCGAAATGATGACTTGGCAAGTGGGCTTGGTGGCTATTCCCCGAGGAAGAGGAGAATTGAAGCTGCTGCTATGACTCCTCCACTAGCTAGTCATTCGCCAGAAAAGAAAAGTGCCAAGTGGGATCTCCCACCTGCGACAACCAATAATACATTATCTTCTTCAGTTCCTTCAAATTTTGAGTCATCAATCAATACCCTGTACTCAAATGCACCTGAGTTGGCTAGAGCTATTCCTGTTACATCTACCACTATGAAGTCTATATCTGGGGTTTTTGCCAATGCTTTATCAACTAAAAAGTTTGCCTCTTTTGACTCTGTTCAACTAACACAAGCTACCCGGCCTATGAGAAGGCTTTATGTAGAAAATGTACCTTCTTCAATATCTGAGAAAGAATTGGTGGAATATCTTAATGGTCTTTTGTTGTCGTCAGGTGTTAATCATATTCAAGGAACCCAACCGTGCATTAGCTGTATTGTGAGTGTGTAATTTTATGACCATGAACATTTTATCCTTTCCATTTATATGAGTGCAATGTCATATAGGTTTATGCATGCTTTACCTACTTACACTGCAGATTAACAAAGACAAGGGGCAAGCTAGTGTGGAGTTTCTTACACCTGAAGATGCCTCAGCAGCTCTTTCTTTTGGTTGCTGTTCTATTTCTGGTTCCGTTCTTAAAATTAGACGCCCGAAGGACTTTGTTGATGTGGCAGTAAGAATAAGAATCCTAACCTTTTGTTTCTCATTTTTGTTGCTGCCTTACTGTTTTTAGTTGCTTGTTTGATTTTATCTCGGTGATATAGAATCTAAAAAAGCATATGATCTTTGGATTGGATGTTCTTTTAAGGTGAATTTTAGTTGGTCAGTAATTTCTTTTCTCTGTTTGTTTGTTAATAATGTAATTGGTTTTTCCAACTATTTTTCTGATTTTGTTTAATTATTTACTGTTTATGACTTTTGGGTGATCATATATGTATCCATGTGCATTTTTTTTTAATTTCTTTTTTTATTTTGATTAGTCAAAGAACATTCTGATTTTAAGACTGCTGTCACCATTATAATGAGTTGAAGATCTGCCAATTTTCCGACTGCCAAGTTTATCTCTAATTGATTTTCAGTATTAGCATTGGGATTTCTTGTTGTAGCATCACGAGCTTTCTATTAAAGATGGAATGTTATATTGTATTGTTATGTTAGATCTTTTCTGACTGTCATGTTCAAATCTTTTAAATAGGGAGTTTATGTTGGGTGTTTCGTAATTCACATTCAGGATGGTGATGAAGCTGACTCCTAATATGACGATTTTCAGGTGTAGTGACAAGTTTGATGTGCTTGCAATTGTTTTTTTTTTTTTTTGCCCCCCCGTTCTTTTGGCTTTTGCTTTGGACCATAGCTCTAGGCTATTAAACAATCATATTTCATCACATGCAATTCTGTGGTTGCTTTATTCAATTTTCAACTTTTAGGTTGCATGTGTATCATGCTGTTAGGATACCTAATAATAAATCTCTGTGGTATAGGATACTATCTGCTGCTTGAATTTTCTCTGTGGCAGACTCTGAATTAGACTTTAAGTATCAGGGACTGTTGTGTGCTGATATTTTCTTCATACTCATAATAATTAGCATGTAATTGCAAACTCTGTTATAGACTTTTCTTACTAGTCTTCAGAATCCTGCTTTTTGTGTCTTTGCAAAAGAATTTTTTTCGGTAGTAACAATTTGTAATTGAAAGGATCAGCATGAGGCAAATCAAATTCAACTTACCATCTGGATTATTTACATTGTCTGTTGTTTGAGCACACCTTTTGAATTTGAAAAACCATTATGTTTTAAGATAAATTCATGTAAATCATCCAAATTTCTTCCAATCTAGTAAAGACATATATAAACTGCATCAACTTGGGTAGAGTTTTTACTGTTAATCACATTGAACTCAGATTCTTTAAACATATAAATAGGCCATCACACCTTTCTCTTGCTTTGTCAATGCAAGTTAGTGGCACTTCCAATATTCTAAGCGTGTTAATTTGAATGTAATTACTTGTATTTGTATGTTGCCTTTGTCTTCATTGCAATGCTTGTACGCGAACAAACCACCCAGAGAGTTTTTTTTTTTTAATGAACACCTATAGAGTTTTTGATTGATTATATTATTGCTAATAATGGATGAACTGCATTTGTCCTTTTACATATTTCCTTTGAGAAACTTTAATACCTAGCCCTTAAAATATTGTATTTTAATTAGCATCCTTGAGAAGGTGAAACATAATTTATAACTTTCAGTTTTTTAGGGCTGTAAATATTCTATTATACAAAGCTTAATTTTTTTTTAAAGATGTTCTTAACTTTTAACATATATTTTTAGTGTAATGGTGAGAAGTTGATTTGTAGGTGTGCAAAAGATCATATAATTGCCTGCCTACTTGCTGTCTTGTGTCTGTACTGCCTCATATTGAGATTGGTTTTTTTCAATGAAATATCCCATCCAATAGTTTATCAGTCATTACAAAAATGTTGCTCAGTCCTTTCTAAATAAAACATTGAACCAGAACTGGTATTATTGTGTTCTTTTTGTAAGTGTATGAAGCAAGTTGCATCACGATATTTAATGCTAAGAAAATGCATTGATGGTCTCATTGTACTGAGACTGTGTTGAGGTGATTAGAAATAAGAATTTTAAGATGGAGGACATATTTCATAAATTAGACATATACCAGATTCTTCATTTTAAGTGTTTAGAGGTGGTGTATGGAGTTAAAAAAAATTAGTGTTTCCTACTAGGGCTGTTGATGGTTTTAATCCTGCCATGTGGAGTTGGTGATACCAAATAAACTTGATGACTCAAATATGAGTATGATTATTAAATCAAGTATAAATGATTGGAAAATGTGATATGTGATTTGTGATTGCAAATCAATGATAAAGTAGAATTCTGGATCTTGAAGATTGATTCAATTGATGATTTTTGAAAATTTTCATGCAATCAGGTTGCATATACTTTAACACTGCTAATTTTTACTTCTGTATTTTTTTTTTATATGAATCATATAATGAATATTAGATATTCACCAAAAAAATATGAATATAAGACTTTTTAATTGAAAACAAGTAAAATTATGAGCTCGATTTCATGAAAACTTCTATAGCTTGATTTCCCATGATCTGGTTATGTTCTAGACTGTAAGCAGAAGCTATTTTTGGCTGAATCTAGTAATTTCTACTAGTGCTTTGCAGTTTTCTGAGGTATGTTGTGGTTACCATCCATGTAGCAGGTTTTCAGACAGTTGCTATTTTCATGCAGACTGGTGACCGAGAGAAATCAATGACTGCAGTTGATACCATAAGTAATGTCGTGAAGGATTCACCTAACAAGGTATGTAGGGAAATCAACATAGTAATTGTAATGTAAATGCTATTATCTTATGTTTCTTGTTGGATTTTAGATAACTAAATGTTAGTGTAAAAATTTAGGGGCCTTAATTGCATCTTTTTCTTAGATTTTTTTTTCATGTCCTTGTCTGCATGCTCTGATCTTCCTTTTTATAATGTTGCATATCTTTAGGCATGAAATTAAGACTGTATGGGTATGAAGCCCCAAATGGGGCAGGCCTGCATTCCTTAGTTTTGTATCTGTTTACTTTTAGCTTTTTAACTATATAGTTTTTGCCGTTAGTAGGTGCTTTCAATATTTGACTTTGGTAAAATTGGTGAATAAAATTATTTCCTGAGATTGTTATGCGTGACTTATTGTTCTTTGTATGTGGATGAGCAATATTATAATTATACCATCCTGAGCGTCTTTTCCTTCGTCATCATCACTATTTCCAATATTGTGAAAGCATTTAAAATCTAAAATGATGTTTCTAAACATAATAGTGATGTATTTCATCTAGTCTGTTTGACTCAAATTTGATGCTTGTGCTGTATTTGATGTGCTGTTTCTGTGTTTCTATAGGTTTTCATCGGTGGAATTTCAAAGTCTCTTTCATCAAAAATGGTAATATGTAATCTGATATGTTTATTGTTCTTGATGTCTTTCTCAGCCAAAACCGTTTCTTCTTGATTTACTATTTACCTCTTCTAATCTATCCAAACATGACTAGTTCTATTTTGCTTCTTTTCCAGCTTTTGGAGATTGTTAGTGCCTTTGGACCTTTGAAAGCATACCACTTTGAGATCAATGAAGATTTGAATGAACCATGTGCTTTTCTGGAGGTAGTTAAGCATGTTATAGTTCCAATTTGACTTTTGTTCCTTGAAAATTCTGTGCAGGGTGAAATCATTATGTTCCTCTACCCCTTTCTTTTTGGCATATGTTTTTCATAGCCTAGATCATCTTCTTCATGACTGATAGTTTGTAATACTATTATTCATCAAAAAAAAGAAGATAGTTTGTAATACTATTTGTGAATAATACCACTCCAGCACCACTCTTAGTGTTTCTAATAATAGTATGTTTGCTACATTTAAGAAATGTGTACTAGCTAATCCATTCCATTGAACTTTTCTATAGGTTTAGTCATATCATCTCTACCTGTCTGATTTTGACCGAACCATATTTATTACAATTCCTTTTCCTCTCTTCAATGCTTATAAATCAATTATGTATCCTCATAACCTTAATGCTTAATGCCTTCTATAAACTGTATCAGTATGTGGATCAATCAGTTTCTGTCAAAGCTTGTGCGGGTCTGAATGGAATGAAGTTGGGTGGCAAAGTATTGACTGTTCTTCAGGCAGTTCACGGTGCAGCATCCTTGGTACAATAATATCTCATTCCTTTAACAATTTTGTAATGAGCTTTGTTGACGACAACTATTTTTTTTAATTTCATGTTTCATATGTGACCTTGTTTGCTTCAAATGCAACATTTGATAGGACAATACTGCTGAAAGTTCATTGTATAAGATCCCAGAGCATGCAAAGGCACTTCTTAAGCAGCCCACCCAGATCATAAAGCTCAAAAATGTGGTATGCTCATTGTGGTTTCGTCATACATGTATGTGTAATGTGTCCATGTGTGTTGTAATTCTTGAAAAACATAGTCTTAGTAAAGTGGATTTTTTCAACCCTCATCGTCAAAAGATTTTTCACGTGATCAAATAAGGGTGGAGTATAAATAAAGTAATATATACCAGCTAACAAATGAAAAGGGGAAAAAAAAAAAACACCTGATGTGGATAGTAGCTAGGGTTTTAGTAAAACATACAATGCTTTATATTGATTCAATTTATTGTTATTTTACTAATCTTTCCTTATTACGTTAATTAGTTCACTGTAGAAGATCTTTCTTCACTGTCTAAAGATGAAGTTGAAAACATTGTTGAAGACGTAAGATTGGAATGTTCCAGGTGCCAGAAAGTTCTCATTTTCTTTTTTTCCGTTTGTCTGCTGAAATAAATTGGAAGTATATGTTTAATCCATCCAAATTTGCAGGTTTGGCACTGTTAAATCTATTAATGTTGTCAAAAATGGAAATAGTCAAATTGCCACCTCAGGAGCACATGAAATCATCAAGATGACAGAAACTGCAGGATTGGAGCAAAACTCAAAGTGTGAGAACAAAAAGTTAGAGACAGACACTTTTGAGGCGCATGTGGACGATAAGGTCAGTGGAATTGACTCAGTAGATAACCAAAACAACGTTGAACTTAAAGAAGACGAAGTGGCAAGGGGTAAAGAGGATAAATCTGCTGGATGCTACACATCTAATAGAGTTCCTGAAGAACCTCCAAACCAGCTGAAGAGCCCAAAAGAGGTGTTGGAATGCTCCGATGACAATGCTGCTGATATTCTGACAGATGACATTGGCTCGGAAAACAAATTAGCGGTTGAAGTAGAGTCGTGTTTGGAGGAGAAATTTGATGGCAAGAAGCAAGAAAAAGTTGGTAAATTAGATGGTAGTGTGGGAGCAGAATCACATGAAATGGGGAAGGGTGACATGGAGGAGCATGATTGTGATGTTGGAAGCATATTTGAGGTCGGAAGTGTTTTTGTGGAATTTGGAAGAATAGAAGCCTCTTGCCCAGCAGCACATTGTTTGCATGGACGGCTCTATGATGACAAGATTGTAACTGTGGAGTATGTTCCTCTTGATTATTACAGGAAAAGGTTTCCTAAATAAGAATCTTTGAGTTGTTGGCAGTAACTAGAGTTTGTTTTCCTTAAGTAAAAGAAAAAAAGAAGAAGAGAGAGAGCCTTTTTTTATTTTATTTAAATAGTATTTTATATATGACTTTTATCAATTAATTTGTATTAACTATGTTTTTATTTAAATTTACTCTTGCTTTTGCCTTAAATGTAGTTGAGGATGTAGGAGGTGGAAATTTTTGCTACACTTTCTTTGAACGGGTATTGATTAATTTTTATTTTATTTTTTAAATTATATTTTTCAAGGCATGTAGTTGACAGTCACTTTTTTTCTACATTAGAATTTCTGTTTTTGTGAAAAGAAAAAGTGGAGATGAAGAATGTAATGGTGGAATTGAAGTATTCGATTAAAGTAAAAGGATTTTGTATCTTATAGGTGTGGGAGAGAGAGAGAGTTGAAGCAAATTGAACAGTGAAAAAAAAAAGAAAAAAAAAAGCCCATAAAGACGTAAGATATCGACATGGGAAATTTTGTAAGTTTGATGAATTTATTTGTGTAAATAACAGCTACATATTTCGTGGGTGTATAGAGTTCATCTGGTGTTGCAAAAGGAACTCTCGTGGAAAAATATTATTCTATGCTCTTTATTGGGTTGGGTCTCTCGGTACTGTGGTCAAAGATCCATAAGCCCAACTAAAATAAAACTGGGCCCAGTTGTAGCCCAAACCCAGAGCTTGTACCCAACCAAACCAAAATGAGAGGCTTCAAAGGAAACGTTTAAGATCGTTATCCATTTGTATTTTGAGAAACAGATAAGCAGGGAAAGCAAAAGGCAATGGCAGCATCGGCAGCAGTGGGAGTGGTTTTTGGAAACGCTTCCAGCTTCCGAAAATCGGAGTCATCTAATAAACTCTCTCTCAAAAGAAACGCGGTTCCGGAGCTAGGGTTCGTTACTTCGCAGCTCAGTGGCCTCAAAATCTCCTCCGTCTTCTCGTTTGAACCGCCCAAACCCGTTGTTCCTTCCTTCAAACCTGCTTTTCAACCTGTTGCCCGTAAATTTTCCTCCTCTTTTCCTTTTATTTTTTTATTTTAATTTATGGGTTCTTGATTTTTTAACTTATCAAATTCTGGGTTCTGTTTAGTTTTTGGAAAGGATGAACTCAATTTGGTGAAATTGACTACGTTCGTAAATAAAGTTCAGCAGCACTTTATTTTCCCAAGAATCAAATGGGGGGTGAATCTGTTGTTCAGTTTCTTCTGTTAATAATTTTGTCATGCATAGATTTATAGCTCATAAAAATCGATGTACCCAATCCTTATCATCTAAGGGGGAAAAAAATAGAAGAAGTGGGATTTGAGATTTTTATATATGAATGTTTTATCATAATCGTATATGGATAAATTTTGATTCATAGGGTCTGTGAAGTGTGAAGTGTTTAGATTAAGAGAAAGTTTTTAATCATATGCTAGAAAGCTTCGGGGATGAAATAAATTAGTTGGGCAATGTTCTTAAGTTATGAAATTCGGTGTAGTTCCTGGTTGATAAAACTCAAAAGATGATTATTTCCTTTATGTGTTATACGGAGTATGATAGGAGATAGTGGATACAAAAATTTTCATTTCATTTTCTATGAATTATTCTGGTCTTCTATAGTTGGGAGTGAGTTAATGACCTTGATGAAACTAAAAGTGAGAATCTTGGTTGTTATCTATGCTTTCGGTGGGCGAAAATTGTTATATGTATTCTATCAGTTTTTTTTATATATCATTGGAGGTTATGTTTGGAGCATTGTCATAACTTCATTCCCAGAGCAATATTTTTCTTTAAACAAGGAAGCAGAGCAAATATGTACTTTCCATCTTAATTCTATTACTATGTTTCAGTGAGTGTTTAATAATATGTTTTTGCTCTCTGTGATTGTTGTTCATTTTCTTTAACAATGAATTAGACCCTCTTGGCTTCCCTTTATCACTGTAATAGGCATATCATTTTCAGAAAATTTAAGCAATTTTCTCAATGCAATAAATTTATAGCATAGATCTAGTGAAAGAGAAAAATTCTAATGACTTGTTTTTGAAAGCTCATAGAATAGGAGCTAGACTACTCTGCAGTTACCAACTAGGGGAAGGTGGAAAAAGCAAGGGGTGAAACATGAGAGTGAAGAATATAATTTAGAAAAGAAGTTTCATTTAGAAAAGAAGTTTAATCACTTTTGAACATGCAAAACAATAAATCATGTAGTGCGTATTATCATGGCTAGAAAGCTTTTGTCCTCCTATATGTAGGCTTTTGAATTGTCCAAATCCATTTAGCCTCAAACCTCAGATGGATAGTGTGTTATACTGTATATTGTTAGCAAGTAGAAAGAATATCTTCACTGTATTTATATTACCAATTCTATATTGCATATTATGTAAATTGTCAACTGTATTAGTCAATTGTAGGCAGTTGATTTAGCTTATCTTTTTCAGGCAGAATTTGCCCCTTCACTGGGAAGAAAGCAAACAAGGCAAATAAGGTATCTTTCTCAAACCACAAGACAAAGAAGTTGCAGTTTGTGAACTTACAATACAAAAGGATTTGGTGGGAAGCTGGGAAACGCTATGTTAAACTTAGATTGTCGACCAAGGCATTAAAGACCATAGAGAAGAATGGACTGGATGCTGTTGCCAAGAAAGCTGGGATAGATCTTAGGAAAGAATGATGCAAATGCTTGATTATTTACTCCATTCGTTTCTGTTCAAAAGGCATGCCTAATCTCTGTATTTGAATCGATTTTGCTTCTATTCTGTTGAATTATTTTAGTTTACATGTTACAGCTTAAAAGTTATGTATAACCCTTTTGCCATATAATTGTGATTGAGGGATTCATGATTTAATCAACTCCAAATGTCTTCCTTTTCCTTCTTCCTTGTGGATGACTAAACCAGGAATGTGAAGAATGGAACAAAATTACACAAACCATTTCCCATTTCCTACTTTCTTCAAACATAGTACTCATTTTGTTCTTGGTTTTGAAGGCATTTTTTTAACTAGACATGAAATTTTATTTTTATGCTACCTTTGAATACAATTTTGGGGTACGGGGGGTATCACAGAGATTTGCATTACAGAGTTAATTGTCGCACCCATTTCCATATTTTCAATAACTCTGCAATGGCTGAAATTATAATAATATCAATGCTGAGAAACAATTAAATTTTATGATTAAAATCTCATAATTTTTTTATGCATTTTTAAGCAAAGAAATATTAACTATTACTGGAATACTGGTCTTATGAAAAACAATTAATATTAGAAGTATATGACTTCGTGAAACAATGACCCTCATGGAACATGAGACCCATCCCATGCGAAACTTTTTAGCACTTAAATAATTGTGTAAAATATATATATATATATATATATATATATATATATCCACCTATTAGAAAGAAAAAAATTTAAATCGGCAATACATTTATACAAAATTTCGACCCCAAGCACATAAAAAAGAGTCATAGACAGTCAAGTGAAATCCATTCCAAATAATTTGATCTATGGCAGCATCGTTGTGGTAAAAGTTTGTAATGCTAGAAGAATCATTACCGCAGGGCACAGAGGAGGAGGTCATAAATATATATATATATATATATATTCCTACGTATTCATAGAAAATTACTTTTTTTTTTTTGTTGAATAATTCATAGGGAATTACTTATTTTTCATTTAAGATAATACTAATATAAAAAGGATATAATATAATCTGCTTAAAAGAAAAGTTGAATGTTAAGCCAATGGTTTTCGAGTAGACATGGAGGGTCGAGCTCATATATGCTTTCTTGTTCCCTCCTTTATGCAGAGGCCTAGTTTCACCGGTCGTAACTTTACTGTAGCCGAATGGCCGGCATCATTCGCACTACACCGGCAGTTAACGGTAACCTCTCTCTGTTCCTTAACTTGTTTGTAGGAGAATATGGAGGTTTGAAATTTTTTCTTGGTGGGTTTAAAGGGTTTTTTATAGAACAATGAAAGGCTGGGCTTTGAAGATTGAGAAAACTGTGAATTTGGAGTTTTGGGTCTGATCAATAAGTGGCAGTCTTTGCATTTGTTTTGTTGATACATTCAACTTGGATTTTGAGCATTAATGGTTGGTTCATGGTTTGCTGTTCCTGGTCACTAATGTCAAAAAAATAAAAATAAAAAAAAGACCAAAATGCTATTTTGTTTCCATGAGCTGAATCAATGCCAATGAATAAACAGCTTTACTGTACAAGTTATTTAGTTATTACTGGAATAGATTGTTGGGTGAAGGACTGATTTGTTGGATAGGTCGTGCATAGCTAATCGACATATATACAAAATGTTTATTTGGTTAAAATCATTATTCATGAAAATTGTAGTCATGATTTATATAATCTCTTTTTTGTCTTTTTTTCTTTTTCGGTTAAGAAATGGTTTTTACAAATGCAATTGTACAAAGCGATTTTGTACCCTAATGTGTGAGATATTTGCTAATCCAGGTATATAGAAATGATATTAAAGATAAAATATAAAAGAAATGATGACCTACATTCTATAAGCTTAAGCTTTTAGAATCAGTAGTGATTCAACATGGTATCAGAGCCAAAAGATATAGAGGTTAGAAGTTTGAAACTCAATAATTTCACCCAAATTTAAAAATTCAAAAAGAGCCCAAAAGAGGCCAAGCCGAATATCTACATATAAAGATTCACCTCCTGTAAGCTTAAATTTTTAAGATCAATAGTGATTCAACAGTAATGGAATGCAAGGATGAAACCAATGTAGATAGAAATGCACAACAACAACTAGATGGGTCATGTGTAGCATCAATTGATGATCCACATGAGATTGCTGAATATTAATACTAAATATAGGAGGATTGAGGGTGATATTTACATTTTTTCTTTTTGGTTTATTCTCTCCATATTGTTATGTTGTCACAAAAAATTATACTCCAAATCAGTATATTACTTTGTGTTTCTTATGTGGCATATTATCAGGTTTAAATGCTGCAGAGGAGGGTACACCAAGTAAAAGTGACAATCAAGGACGTGGTGTAAGGAAATTCTTACTTATTATTATTATTATTTTATGCATAGAGATTTCTCATCAAGATTGTTTTTTGTCATCGCAGGAACAAAAAATTCCATCATCATTGACTAGAGTCAAGGCTCTGCAGTGAATGTGATGCCTCGTGATATGATTATAGAGTTTAGCCGTTAGTGTAGTAACCCTGATTGTGTGAAGCTGAGAGAACATATGGAATGGATAGCGGGGGAGCTAAGTGAGCTTCATCAGAAGATGATTTAGATGCAGGATGATGTGTTTCAATTCATGTCTAGGCCACAAACATTACCTACAGAAAACCCACAGGTCATGGTCTACTTTGCTTTAACTTTGACTATTTGCTTAGCCTTATTTTAGTTAAATTCTTTATTTTTGAATTGCATTGATTTGGTGGCTAATTTTGGAATCAAATGAAAATGTGGTAAATGGGTTTATGAATATGTGTGGTTGAGAGGTTTTAAGTTGTAGAGCGTGACATAAACAAGGATTTTGGAGAGGAGAGGACTCATACTGATACATAAACTTTGGTTTACATAATTTAGGGACTACATAAAACTTTTTTTACATTCTTCTTGTAATATATACTTTCGCTACGAATGGTTTTTTCTTTCCTCTTTTTTTTTTTTGGTAAAACTTTCATTGCGAATTTGAATGCGTTCGCTCATGAAATTTCAAACTTACGGAAAGCAACTTAATGTTCATACTTTCCTTGTTAAATGGTTTATTTTGTATTATCTTCTTGACACGTGATAATAAGTTTTTTCATGTTTTTAACTTGAAAAGATTGCTACAGGTTTTGTCATAAAAATCTCTTGCTACAAAATCCTTGAATAATATATCAACAGTCTTCCTTTCTCATAACTTATCGATTTTTTACCATTGAAAAATTCACTCCAAAGGCACATCATGAAACTGATAAAACTCTGAATACTATACAACATTAAAAGCTGAACAAGCTTAGAAACGAAGTTGAAGAGAGTAGAATTTACCAACAAAAAAAGAAGTTAAAAAGAGTAGAAAACTGAAAACAGTTCAAATTAAAAAAAGAAAAATGTTATTCTCTTTCTTCCCTTTTTTGCATCACAAAACTTTATAAATGTTGAAAGAGTATACAATGACAGAAAAACACCTTGTAAACTATCATACAAGAGGGTTTTATGTTTAAAAAAACAAAAAGAGAGAGAGAGATGGTTTTACAAAAAGTGTGGAAGTTAATCATCTGAAAGGTTCAATGGGTGCAGATTCTTCAAGAAGAGCTGCAGCCTCAAAGCATTCGATAGCTTCCAGTGCTGAAGCCCCTTCATCAGCTTTATAAATAAGTCCAAGATTGTACCAGGCACAAGAATTTGTCCGGTCGATTCGAAGAGCATCCATGAGAAAGCTTCTCACAACCGGCAACGATTGCCCACCAAGCTGCCTGAGAATGCAGCCAGTGGATACCAAGCTTGGTACATGGGTAGGTTCAACATCTAATGCTTTTCTGAATGCTTTCAGAGCTTCTTGATGGAGACCCTTGGCTTCATAGAGCAGCCCTAGCAAAATTTCCGAGTTTTAAATTCCTTGAATAAGTGAGTCATACTTCACCTTAGATTTTTTTTTTTTTTTATGCTTAAAAGTCATCTACAGAGTAAAATATTGAGTAACCTTCCATCTTGTGAGAGTATAATGTAAATGTCATAAGGTTGCCACATATAGTATTCTAAATTACATAGTTTTCTTAGACTAGATATGCTTCTTCTAATGATAATTGGGAGTAATTCCTTGTGCTGTTAAAAAGCCATCTTAATCTTCAAGAAGCAAGAAAGCATTATTATCCATAAACTTTGGAAGAATTGAGATTATTTTTGTGAAGCAATGAGTATTTTGGAACAAGTATGAAACAGAGGTATACCTGTGCAGTGCCATTTAGAAGCAGAGTGAGGATTGATAGCCTGGGATTTTGAAAGACAGACTTCAGCGTCCCGCCATTGAGACAAGCTTGTGTATAAATTAGCTAAATCATGCCATGTTTCCATTTCCAAACTCCTGTCATGGTTTCTGGTATTCTGTAAACATATATATATATTAAAAAAAATTAAAATATCCTTCCATTTACAGAAGTAAATCTTGCTATCTTTGTTCCATATGTTCAATTTCTTCCAACATATTCAACCAGAAGAACAGATTTAATGTGATTGCCTATCAAGCACATACCTTTAGAAGTCTCTTCTCAACACCTGCACTTTTAGTCCGAACTTGGAGAACAGCAAGAAGATGAGTGTATGTCTCTATGGCATTCTTTATCTGGCCCTGTGCAATCTGGAGTTTTGCTTTGGTTCGCAATAGCTCTCCTTGATCCCATTTTCCAGTTTGATCTAAAGCAGCGTTAATTACCGTCTCAGCATCAACAAAACGTTTTTGAGCTGACAATATACGTGCCAAAAGGGTGTACCCTTTTACACTAGATCCAGCTTCAAGTTCTAAAAGTTGCTTTGCATAATTAAGTGCAATATCCAACTTCCTTTGCTCAGCATGTTCAAGACACAGATGAAACACAATGTATGGATTTCTCTCCTCCATTGTTCTTTCAGCAGTTTCTAATGCCTGAAGTGCTTCCGACTGCTTCTGAACCCTCTTGGAATCAGAAGCAGATGATCTGGATTTAGCTGACAATAAAGTACCAAGTAAGCAGTTTGAAATGCTTACCAGCTGACTACATTTTCCATCCATTTTTGAAAGTGCTTTGCAAGCATAATTCATTCCTTCCTCGATATAGACCAAATTCTCACTGCAAATCTTGGAAGCCAGTAATAGTTCAGGTATACAGTCCGTACTCTCTCGGTTATTCAATATGTTTCTCAGAAGATTCAAAGCAACCAAATGGTTACCTTCTCCATAATAACAGAAAGCTAGAGTGCAAGATCTTTCTTTGCTTTCAACGATTCCTGGAGGCAACTCTTCAACCTGATGAGCTAATGCCCTTAGTTCACCCGAAATAGATAAGGCATAAGACAGGTGATCAATGATTGATGGGTCCCATGGAATTTTTCCCCTAACTACTTTTCTTAGTATAACCAGAAGCAGCAGAATTGCCTCTTCTAAATTGTTTCTCGGCACAAAAGAGCCATCCAACTGCGAACGGAGATTTGGAGGGCTTGTTTCACAGCCACTGTACAAAAGAAAAACTGCGAACTCCTTTTGAATCTTTGCAGCAGCTTCAGTGTCAAGATTCCAACAATAGAGGAGGGCTCGTCGATATGATAAGACAGCTTCATTCAGAGACCCAGAAAGTGTCCACAGCTCCGGAAGCAACTCAACTGCTTTGGTTAGAGTCTCTTGTAATTTACAATCTGAAGCAAAGTTTTCAGGCAAACCATCGGGTAATGCAGATTCAACAGTGTCCAAAATAACTTTGCATGATTGAGCAGCTTCTGCAAAAATTGGTCAAGAAAGGAGATTGGCCATGTGCTGATGATTAAACTAAAATGTTCTATTATTTAGTGTGAGTGAGATATAGAGACAGAGCTTTCATCAAATAATAAATAATCAAAGCTCCACACAAGGAATGGAAAGTAAACAATAAGAATAGGGAATACCTCCATACCGTCCAAGACCTTGCAACGATTTTGCTTTGAGAAGAATAGCTTCGAGGAGTAAACTAACAGCATGTATGGACATAGGCGGAACAGCATCACTTTGCGAACGGCGTCTATTATTACTTTCGCATTTTCTAGAAATGGATAGTTTCATCTTTGGAGTCACTGCAGCAATGTCTATTCCTTCAAATACATGAAGAGCAGCTTCTCTATTACCTTTCTGATACTCAAGCCTTCCAAGTAGAGCTCTTGCTTCCTGTTAAAGCAAAAGGTTGCTAAGTTTTCAACAATTAGAGCCAACAACAATGTAAATTAAAAGTGAAATTCCATAACTAGTCACTCCCTCCTCAGTATAGGACTTTACATCTAAAGAAAAGTAAAAGAATATTCATAAATTCCTCTGTCACAGCCTTAGAAGTTCCACTACCAACCAATAAAATAATGGAACGTAGAACTACAGGTTAAAAAACTTAAGAAATGCCTCTACCACAAAAACTTACAGGTTAAAAAACTCCATATAATAAAATGATGAAATTCAGATTCGTTTAAGTGGTTAACTTTTGTTTAATAGAATTTGACATACAAGAGAATAAACAAAAAGGACAAGAAGAAAGACAAAAGAAGAAGAACAAAAATTCAGATGCAAAACAAACCTCATAGTTGAGATAACCACTTTCTCGGAGAGAAGACTCAGCTTCTTCAATATTGCTATTATCCATTTTTGCTTCAACCTCTCCTGTTTTAGATGAATACCCACTTGCTGAGTAGTCCCGAGTTGCGAGTGAGTCCGAAGAATGAGCTATTTCATCTACTTGTAGTTGTTCTCCTGAACGTATACACTTCATCATCTTTCTCAACCTTCCTCTAATTCCAAATACCCTCTTGTTCATCCAATTCTTAGTTCTCATTCCGGATCATCCAGATTCTTCTGTGTGTTAATATCAATCAGAAAAATATAGGAAAGAAAAGGAAATCAGAGCTGACAAACAGCATAGAAATGCTAGTACCTAACTTAGCCATTGTATTATAAGACCATAACATTCAAGACACTTGAAATAATGGGAAAGAAAAAAAAAAAATTAAAAACTCTTCCTAACTCATCCATGTGAAATAACTGAACAAGATTTAACCTCCAAATTCAAAACTCCAAGTTCTTAGTCTTGAGAAGGAAAACCTACCAATGTTTTTAGCAAGCCCACATCATAAACTTAAGAAAATTTACCAATTAAACACACAAAGCTCCCAACTTGATTACCATAAGATGGAAAAAGAAAAGTGGAAAACAAAAGACGGAAAGTTCATAAAGCATAAATTTTTAAATACACCCAGATTGAAAAAATATCAGTACAACCATAGCACAGGAACCAAAAAAAAAAAAAAAAACAGAACTACTTTTGGAACTACTAGTTGAAGAACAAGAAAAACCCATTACAGTAAAATAGGAAAAACAACAAATGAAATCAAAACACAATTTAAAAGAAAGTACCTTTTGATCCTCAAAAAACATGGACCGAGCCCACAAAACATCAAGTCCACCTTGCATATTTCTCTCTAAAACATCAACAACAACAAAATTTGCTTTGTTTTTTTGTTTTTTTTCTTGCTAGCTAAGAATCCGAAGCTCCAATATCATTTGATTCTAACTTTTTCTCCGTATGTACTTTTTTTTCAAAATGTTGCTTGTTGTTCAATACTTCAAACAGTTCTCGAACTTAGAGCTTTTTTTTTTTCTTTTTTTTTTGGTTCTCAAGAAATTAAGAAATCTAGCGCTCTGATTCTGTTTCTTTTCAACAGTGTGTGAACACAGAGAAGATTTCGCCTTCTGCGTATAGTATGCGGAAATGAATATACTATAACAAATAAAATATTAGTGTTTTTGCAATATTAAAAGGAATTTAAATCTTCCTGGGACCCATTTAAGAAATTTAATTACCCCTCTCTTCTTTCCGTTTGGTCAACTGCCGGCCACATCACTGTCTCTCTCTTTCTCTTTCTCTTTGCTCTTCTTCTTCTTCTCTCTCTGTTTGTTTTTCTTTCTCTCGTGGAACATGTATAAGTATGTTTATAAAGTGGAATTTGATATGATGGAGTCCCATCTCTTTGTTGTGCCTTTTGTATATACAATTGCATGCCAAATATGCATGTTTTTTCGGTGGAGTGTAATCATGATTAACCCACTGTCAATTTTTTATTTTTTTATTTTAAGTTAATATATGGGTTATTAATAGTCTTTAAATTATATTGATAATTGCAATTTGGTCCTTGATTCATTTTTCCTTTTTTACATTTTGGTAAGTCTTGTGAAGTTATTTGGTATTATTAATCCTGTAAAATTGAAAAATGTTTCCCAAAGTGTACTGCATATGGTTTAAAACTGCTAAAATAAAATTGTTTTAAGAACCAAAATGCACCCCAAAAAACAAAAAATAAGAACCAAAATGAATTCAAAAAAATTTAAGAATCAAAATGTAAATATATATATATAAAGATCATAATATAACTATGAGCATAATTCAAAACTAACATAGCCAATAACCCTTAATATACTAACTGTTTTTGTTATTTGTTTCTCTATATAGATTATAGTACTGCAAACGGATTAACCCAAAGTTGTCTGATCCAAATGAGAGAAATTTTCTCTGTTTAGTTTTTCGGTCCAATAAGGTAAATAATTATCTTATTTTTTAAAATTTTTAATTGTAATATTTAAAATGTAATGGATTGGGATACTTAAGAAAAATTCAATTAGTGCAGCTTTGACTCTGATGTTTCTTACCGTATTCCCCCACTTGAAAAAATTACACCTACCCCTTAATAAATTCATCCTTTAAAGTCTACAATTTTTTCTTCTTTTTTTGTTTCTTTTTATGAATACTTTTGAAGTTAGAGTGACTAGTAAATAAATTTTAAAAGAATATATAATAGGAGAATTAAATGCTGACAATTACAGAGAGTACTACAGAGTACAGACGTAATTTCAGTTGGCCTATCACATTAATAATTATTATTATATATTTACTTATATTGATAAGTTTTTTATTTCTTCAGCCAAGTAATTCACGTTCTTGAAGTCAATTTTCAATGTAATTAAATAAATTTATATTTTTAAAATTTTATATCACATTAAATTTTTAATTTATATTTTAAATTATATTAAATTTTTAAATATTAATATACTTTATTAAAAATTTATTTGTTAATGCATTTTTTTTATTTTTTTTTATACTTTCGATTTAATAGTTTTTGTTTTTAATTTTTAATATATATTTTTACTAAAAGTAAATAATTGAAGCACAATAACTATTTTTTATTTTATTTTTTTTATGAAAAAATTATTTTAATAATTATTTTTGTTTTTTATATTTTATTAATTTTTTTATTTTTTAAAAATTTTACAAATAAATTTAAACAAATTCATATTCGATTATTGTCGGTTCTAAATTTTAGCCTCAATCGGGGTGTCCTAGGTTCCAACCTAGACCGAGCTGTCCTGAGTTCTGGCCCCTACCGAGTAGTCTGTGATACTAGCCCGGACTGAGTGGTCTTGGGTTCCGAGCCTGACTGAGCAGTCTTGGATTCTAGCCTCGACTAGGCAGTCTTGGATTTCGGCTTCGACTGGGCGATCCTAACAGTCAGGGGTACCGGCCCCGAAAGTGTGGTCTCGGATTCCAGCCCGGACCAGGTTGTCTCAATCCTAGGTTCCAACCCAGACTAAGCGATCCTGAATACTGCCCCCGACCAGGCTGTCTAGGATTTCGGCCCGGGCCGGGCTGTCCCAGATTCTAGGCCAGGTGGTCCCAGATTTTGGTCCGGACCAAGAGGTCCCAGATTCAGGCCCAGACTGGGCTATCCCAGGTTCAGGCCTGGACCGGGATGTCCCGAGTTCCAGCCCTGTTTAAGCAATTCGTGATCTCAACCATATCTGGACAATGTCAGTATGGACAGTCTCATATTTAAGTTTTGTTTAAGTTGTTTTGTATCTTGACATTATCAAGAATAAAAAAAAAAAATTGAAAATTGAAAATGATTTTTAACTTTTTTTTCTTTTAAAAGAAAAGTGAAAATGGTTTTTATTTTAAAAAAAATAAAAATGGTTATTAAACGCATTTTCATTTTTTTATTTTCAAAAACAAAAAATTAAAAAATGGTTATTTTTAAAAAAAATGAATGGAATATCAAACGATACCTAAGTCTTCAATTTACATTTTATGTCACATTAAGCCTTCAAGTTTCAAATGTATCACATTAATCTTTCAATTTATATTTTATGCCACAATAAATTAAGTCACATTAAAATATCATTTTATGCCCCTTATGAATAAAATATAAATTAAAAGATTAATATAATACACTTGAAATTTGAGAGCTTAATATAGAAAAAAAATATAAATTGAAGGCTTAATTTGATATACTTGAAATTTGAAAGCCTAAAGTACCATAGAATGTAAATTAAAAGTTTAATGTGATACATTTAAAACTTGTAGATCAAATGTAAAAGTTTATTCAACTACAAAGTACTAAAGTGCATTTATCTCGTATAAAAAAATAATATCGTTCTACAGCATTTGATATCCTGCAACCATAGAATTTCTTGTAATTTTTGAGTTCGAACCTTATAATTCTAAAAATTGATTAATTACAAATTGAATTTCAAAAAATCCATTATTGAATCTTCTTTTATTAAGAAATAAGTTTGAGTTACAGTTTACATAAAAAAAGAAGAAGGTACGGATAAGTAAATTTTGGATCATTCATTAATTATCATGAAGGAGCTAGCTATAAAGTACGTACATTACATAGCAGTAAGTGGGGGCTCAAGCTTGAGAACTGGAAGCTACTCTGCCTGTGGAGCTGAGGAAGAAACCCTTATTCACATTTATTTTCGATTGCCCGGTTGTTGTCAAGACTACTGCTTGAGAACTGGGGAATCACAAGTTTTTATCAGCTTATAAACATTGTCATTAATGCAGGCACCATTCTGCATTTTCCATCAAAAACTCTCCTATGTTCCTCGGTGATGGAAGCAGAAATTGAAGCTCTTGAATGGGCTTCATCGTCAGTGATAGAAAAGAACTGAGATCAGATTGAATGGTCGATAGATGCTAAAAAGGCGGTGGATCTCATTTTCTCTGATGGCAATAGGAGGTGGGGCTCTTACTACAATCTCATTAATATTCGGAAGGGTTTTCTTTGCCATGACTGGGAGGTTGCTTGGCACGCAAGGATCACCAACTCACTGGCCGATGCCATTGCAAAAAACTGATCGTTACTGTTTATTGCTTCCTTTTATTTCTCTATTTTCTCCCCTTTGGCCATATCTATGATAGATTGATCTCCTCGCCTGGTGTAGGTTCCCAGATTCCGAGGATTAGTTTTTTAAACTAGGCTTGTTTCGGTTGCCCCATTGTTTTCTTCCGGACCCCCTCTTTTCTGCTTAATGCATTTCCTTTATTCAAAAAAATAAAATAAAAAAGTACATAGCAGTAGTCGTACAAATTTCACTTCACCCCAACTCCCCCACAAGTTCCCATCCAATTAAATATATATAATCAAATCAAATCAAATGAAACATTAAGTGCATTCAATTGATTGCATGTTTTCTTCAAATTCAGGAATCCTTGCTGCAAAGTGCCTCATTCTAAAGACCTAATTTTGACACAATTTTCTTAGTTCATTATTATTATCCAACTTTCTAACCATTGATCTAGTGGTGTAGTCCTATGCCACCACCACCGCTACCGCCGCCAAATCCACCTCCGAATCCACCACCTCCGCCTGTCCCTCCACCAAATCCTCCACCTGAACCTCCTCCTCCTCCTATTCCACCACCTCCGCCTGCCCCTCCACCAAATCCTCCACCCGAACCTCCTCCTCCTCCTATTCCACCACCTTTTCCAAAGCCTCCACCACCAATGCCGCCGCCTTTTCCATATCCACCACCGGCTCCTCCTCCAATTCCTCCACCTTTTCCAATCCCACCACCCTTTCCAAGTCCACCCCCTTTTCCAATCCCACCGCCCTTTCCGATTCCGCCTCCAAGTCCACCGCCTTTACCATAGCCGCCGCCTGCTCCGCCTCCTACTCCACCTCCATGGCCAATGCCTCCTCCAAGTCCACCACCTTTACCACCGCCAGCTCCGCCTCCTACTCCGCCTCCATGGCCAATGCCTCCTCCAAGTCCACCACCTTTACCACCGCCAGCTCCGCCTCCTACTCCACCTCCATGGCCAATGCCACCCCCAATTCCACCACCCTTTCCAAAGCCGCCGCCAGCACCGCCTCCAAACCCTCCTCCGCCTCCGCCTCCGCCTCCGCCTCCAAACCCTCCTCCACCACCACTTCCGCCGCCAAAACCTAGGAACTTCTCCTCTTCCTCATTCTTCACCAAATCCCTGCCTACCACACTCACTGCAACAGCATGAAAGCATACCAAACATAACACAGCCACTCTCCAACCGTCACGAACCATTTTTAGATTAATAAAAAATAATTTAAATCCAGTGCTTCCGCGACCCTTGTCGATGAGAAGCCAATGGCAATGAGGATGCGTATTTATATCCAATCAAAATTAATATCGTCTTGCTTTTGCATTCATTAGGGGTTCAACGCCTACCTACCTGTTTCCCACATTTAATGTCTCAATGGAAACCCCACAATTTATCACCAAACGTTTGGTGCAGTTGTCTCTTATGGCTATACTACTTGCTGTTTCACAGAAAAAGATGAAAAAATAAAACCCTAAACATGCAATTCATTAATATTGCACCACTTTGCAATGCATTCACATGGTTCTTCATTTACGTATATAATATAGTAAAAGAAAGTAATAATAATAATATATATTCACCGGCTACTACCTTTCCTATAGAAAATTGTACGTTCAATAAGCATTGCCTAATCCGTCATTGACAAAGCTTAATTACTTATTAATATATTTGGCTTATAGAGAATATATTCATATTCAGTTTGTGTACAGTACATATATAATATATATTCACGTAAAACATAAAGGGGTTTTATATAACATATACATATAGTGCAGTTAAATTTCGAAGATTACAAGGAATCAGTACTTGTAGGGGAAATAAATCAAGGAAAAAAAAAACGAAGTGTAAAAAATATTTGCTATAAATTGTTATTTTGAATAAGCAGGTACGCTAGTAGTTTTCAGCAAGATGGACCATGTCTAGTGTGTGTGTGCAGGTGCGTGTATATGCTACATTAGCTACCAAAATGCCGTAAAAGGACCACAGTACTGATAATAAACACTACTTTTTGGAGTAGTATTATTAGCATTGTAGTGAGAATATAATAGAATGAAACCATATTCGGACTTTCTGTTGATAGGGTGTCTGTTGCGTCTCTTATATATATATCAGGAAATGAAGTGATATATATGGAAGCTAGCTGTTGCTGTACCAAATGCAGTATTTTCCTTTCTTATATATGCCAAACAAACTTCTTTATATATAGATATAGATATAAATCATCAATTTGCTATGATCTTGATTCTTGTACTCAACATTTTCATGATGGAAATCCCATTTATCAAATTTTAAGCAATTTCATTCATTGTTTAATGTATCGTGAACTTTTTTTTTTCCAGTTTACCTTTAGTTTTTATAAGATAATGATTTCATTATGATGTATAGGATAATGTGTGTACATACAGTCATTCTCACATTCTAATAATATTTTACTATTAAAGCCTCCTTTATAAATCTTTGAAATACCATTTCAAAAACTGAAATTTAAAAATGTACATATTAATGACTTATATTGATCTACTGAATTACTAAATTCCTTTATGAGCAAAATAAATTTCATACTGATTTATATAAATCAATTTTTAAATCTCAGCTTTTGAACGATACAAAAGTTGATAAAGAAAGTCATTTCCATCTCATGTGTGAGATATTCCAACTTTAACAAAGTCCAAATGCAAGTCCCACTAAACTAGATAGTCAATCTTTTGGTCGAAAAAGGTTGATCTATTTTAGGTATTTTTCGCACTTTATAAAAGTTAGAACGTCTTAATATAAATGGCTAATTTTCAATTGGGCAACATCGGACATCTTATATTTATTACTCAATGTATGTCCAATTACATATAATTTATAGGGTTAATGAACTTTATACTCTCTAAAATATAATTTGTTCAGATAGAAGTTATTACCAATAATTTAAACATTTAATACCTTCAAATTTATAAAAGATTACACTTTAATCTAATTGGGATTAGATCTAACAGAATCCATTAAATATTTCACTTTAATACTTTTTAAATTATTTTTTTACATGTGAGTCCTACATGTATGTGAGAGGAGGGAATTGTTACTCCCAAAGTACTAAATTTTTTCTTTAATATGTGAAAATATTAAAAAAAAATACTTATTTTTTCCATCTAAAACTTTTTAATTTATTTTAAATTGCTAAAAATTATTTTTTATCATAAAATTTTTTTATCC